>JAVTVY010038150.1:0-17270 GCA_036873755.1 Hanleya hanleyi | reverse complement strand
ATTCTAAACACTAAGCCCTGTGACATCGAAACTTCTTCGCTGCAGTGCAATTTACTTTTGCAGTGGCAAAGACACAAAGTAGGTCTGATGTTAGCCAAGATATAAATATGAAGAAGTTGTTGTTCAATATGGATTTATTAAGAAATCATAAAGTCGGGGTCACCCTGTTGGCAAATGCAACGAGATGAAATGTCCGGTAACAAGGTTTGACTGTGAAATTAAAGACGACAAGTAGGTGACCATAGTTCACAGTCCATAGATTCATCCTGTACATAGGAGCACCTCCAATGCTAGGAGTGTTACACATGCATATATATATAGAAGCGAAAGTCCATTAAGGCATATAAAAAATAAAGTACAGTATGCTGGAAGGTGTTGAACATCATTTGCAGTACTGCACGTGAAAGGTTACAGATGACATTACCGAGTGTTCAACAGTTCAGTTTGATGATGATGAAGAGTGTACAGGTATCGCCAGAGAACACTCATCACATTTGCGACACACCCAGGGTCACTCAGACGAGATGAAGGGTCTATGATAAAGACAGATATATCATCTGGAGCCCTTGCATTGTGTGGAAGGTCTTCGAGGCACTCGACACACACAGATTTTTAAATCAGGGCAAGAAATTTGTCTCTGGTGTCTTGAAGGGTGTCGCACGTGACAAGGAAATGTATGCCAGGAGCCTCAGCTGAATGGGGAGGGCTTGGACATCTGTTACACCCGTAGAGACGGAGGATATCGCAGGATGAGGTTTTCCAGTTGGAAAGCAGCCGAGGGTCATACAATGTATATCTGAAAGAAGGATACATATTAAATTTTTGAATGTGAATAAAAACACTTGTTGCATAATAGACCGTAATGGCGACCTGTGTACCAAATTTGAAGAAAAAAAATCTTAATTCCGGGGAATTTGTGAAAACTCTCCTCAAGAAATAGATGCTGTTATATATTGGTTGAGACTATGGAACTTCTCACTTTTCGCAACTGATCCATGTATGACATGTCAGTGATTGAGAAGGGAATAATTATCTTTTAATTTGTTTTTCTGGCTATAACTTACCATTACTGAAGACGAAATTTTTTTTTTGCAATGAAATATATGGGAATTACCTGATGATGGTCATGTAATAGAATAAAGAAAGGTTTGTACTCACTTGTCAGAAGATCCTCCAACGATTAAGTACAGGAATCGACTTCTTGTCACAGAATCCTGGCGATCCCTATCTCTTCTTGACGATACCCACTGCAAGGCATCTTGGTGATGCCAAAGTCAAGGCATCTTGGAAATGCCCATGCAGGCCACCCATGGGCATTGGTTGAACGTAACTCAAGGACTGGCTTGAAGTATGTGCCAGGAGCCTCGAGTCAATTTTCCGCATTTTTCATAGTTGTAATATGGTGCTCAAAAGTGACAAAAATCACACTAATTTGGTCATTGGGTATGAACGGGGATCCTTTAATGGACGCCTGATTATAGATTCAGGGAGTAGATGCTTAGAAATATCGATGTAATAGAATTCATATAGTAAATTTCTTGTATCCTCTAATTCGTTCTTGCTTTCGTGTAGAAATTCGTTCTTTTTTCATGTGATTGTTGTCATATTTGCTGAGATATATGTTGGCTGATAAAGAGACGACTTTCAATGAACAGATGTAAATGTACAGAATACAAGTCCATGGTTAGACCAATAAGTTGGTATTACGCCAGCCTGCACACACTTTTCATTGGTGTAGACGTGGTCGAGTAATGTCCCATTTACAGTTGTGGGTTCAGTGATTAACTGGTGAAGTCCTAATTCCTGTTCCATGAATTGTACAAATGTAGTATCTTTCTCCAGCAAGTTCATATTGAAATCTCCAAGAAAGAAAGTCGGTTTATGTGTATTTATCAATGGCTGGATATTGTTGCGTACAACGTGTTTTAGTTGTATATCTGACAGTTTTGGTGTTTTGTAGATGAATATCACTTGAACATCATTTCTTTTGATTCGTGCATTTATGAAGATAAATTCAACGTTATCATAGATGTGAGAATTGATCTTCTTCACAGTTATGTCATCCTTTATGTATGCGACTAGTCCATGAAATGGTCTGGTCATGTTGGATGACCGAGCTTCATCTAATCTATACGTTTGAAACCCTGGCAGCTCATACTGATCAGCTTTGTCTGTATTTACAAGACGTGTCTCACAAATTCCAATTAAGTCTGCATTGTGTACATTTGGATCAGTCTTGATATCGTCTATATGTAAATGCAGGGATCTAGCATTGTTAAACAGTAGTTTTACCTGGGAGTTGTCAATACTGTACAGAGGTGTATAACACAACTGAAGTGGATTCTTGTAAAGCCTTTCCATTTCTTGATGTACCTTTTCATCCACTTTCAATGCTTTCTCATTGAAGTCAAGAATGTGCAAGTTCGCTAATTTGCGAACTCGAGACAGTGCAACATAATGAACATGTGGTGGTTTATAACTGGAGCTTAGATCTACAACAACTTCATCAACTGTGGCACCTTGTGCTTTGTGAACAGTCTTAGCTGCGGCTGGGGCAAGTGGAAATTGGATTCTTTGATAAGTTTTTTTGTTATGAAGAAATGTCCGTTTTGTTTCAAATACTGGTGTCCATTGCTGATCAATATCTGTATGATAGAGATGTTTGTATTGTTTTCTTCTTTTGCTACCAATGTTTGTATCGGTAAATAGAACCCATACAATGGCTGGTCTCTTAGATGTTCCTTTGTACTCGATGAGTTTCAGAATTGCTGATGCACCATTTGTCAACCCATCATCGACCTCAACATTGACTGTTACATCATATGTCATGTCAACCGCAAGTTTCAGCACACTAGGGAGGTTTCCAGTTTGGCTGAGTTTGTCTTTCTTATTAATTTCTTCTACCAAGTGAATCTTAATCTCTTTGTTCATGTTCACGGGGGAAATAATATCCGTATCTGCGAAGACGTCTACTTTTATAGTTTTCAGATCTTGAATCAATGTGGTGTTGAAGTTATCAACTTTCTTGTTCTCTGTGAATAAATGCAGAGCTTTCCTTGGATAGTCTGCAGACGTTGTAGAAATCATGCGAGATGTGATAATTTCTTTATCCGTTGGTAGGAGTTGATTGAATCTTAACCTGTTTAACATCTCGGCAAATGGCAAGTCATCTTTTTGTCTCATGATTTCGGTGAGTTCAAATATTTGGAAATGATTTTTCCATAAATTGCTTGCTAGGCCGACGGACAAATCAGAGAAGATCCATGAATCTGCTACAGGACATAATTGATAGAAGTCTCCAACAGCTATTATACTTATCCCTCCGAAATCTCGTTTTGTACCAGTTAGTTCTTGCAGTCGGTCATGCATGAAAGCGAAAAGCTTGTTACCAACCATGGAGATTTCATCGATAATGATAACAGTAAGGTCTTTGTAAGTTGTTCGAAATGTATTTAGCTCATCACTGTACATATGCTGCTGTGTTTGGAACATTTTCTTGTGGAAAGCAGAGGCTATTGTTACCCCATTGATGTTGTAAGCTGCCTTTCCTGTGAATGCTGTTCGTAAGATCTTTATAGTATCCGGGTCATCTCCATCTTTGGAATTTAGAAGTCTATGTAGTGTTTGGTACAGAGCTTGTATTACTACTGATTTTCCAACACCCGCCCCTCCCGAGAGGAATGCGTAAAGTGGGTCGGTCCTTGTAGAAATCCATTGTATAACGTGATTGAAAAATTCTCGTTGTTTAATGTTAAGAGATCGGAGCAAAGCCCGGTATTCATCATCTGGAAGCAGTACTGAATTTGTTTCAATGGATACAGAGGTACCAGGTAAATCAAGATCTTGACCAATATCTGCTGTGCTCTGGGATTGTGTCGGGGGAATAAAGTGGATAAAGTCCTCTGACTGACTGGTAGATTGCTCAGCATCTTCTGCTTGCACTTGTTCAGTGTTAGGTGCTAAAGTGTCAAACTCTGCGGAAAGGTCTTGTTCAGCTTGTTGCCTAGCTAGATCTAATTCTTCAACATGGTGTTCGTATTTCTGCAGCAATGGTAAAATGTCTGCACTTCTATTTTGGTAATGACCTTCATATGTGTCATATCCACCTTTAAGATCTTTGTTTTCGTCTCTCCATGGCATGAACAGAAGAAGTTTTTCTCTGTAGAAGTTCTCAGAATTTGTACTCTTGCTGTATCTTACATATCGTATTACCTTTGGGTTCCTCCTTTTTCTGATTGTTATGCCACCTCGCAATTTCATCACAATATTTGTATCAGCGAACTCTGTATCACTGTCGGTCTCAACGTTATTGTCAGATGAGGGTAAATGACCTTTATCATCATCATTGCATTCAACTTCAAAAGTAGGTTCCTTTTGTCTATACTTCACTTCTAACTCGGAAACATAATCAGCGAGGCAGTATTTTTCGATTTTTTTTGGTCTTTTTGCATACCTCTTGATGATGTTGTCAGATTCAATGTCTGTTGAGTCATCTGGAAGCTGTTCCAGCTGTTCTTCGGTTTTTAAGAGAAAAACTCGCTGGTCTGGAGGAGATGTATTGATGAATATTACTTCACGAGATGCTCGTGTCAGTGGCATCTGCAACACGAGATATGATGCTTCTTGGGCACTTATTTCAACAAAATTGAGGAACTGGTTTCCAATATGTCGAACCTGCCTCTTGAGATCCATGTTTCCCTCTGTTGCTTCTTTAGATGCCTGTTCTAGCATAGTACTCATACCTCGCTGTGATTTGCTGATATAGGAAACAATGTACATTGCACAGGCATAGGGATCAAGTACAAATTGTATGTCCAGATTTGCTCTCCATGCACTAAGCACAACTTTATTGTAATAATTCACACGCATCTCCGATGGTTTTCTTTTCAAAAACACCTTGGGCCCTTTGAGAGAGCTTCGTATGCATTTAATATATTCTGATTCTTCCATTTGCACAACATCTTTTAGAAATTGTTCGTATGACATAGGTAACACATATATAAAGTTTCATTAGAATAGAAGCAAAATCTTAGTAGTGGGGGAAAATAATGTGTCTACAGACAGATGGTCGGACGGACAGACAGACGAACAAGCCGATTCCAGTATACCCCCTCAAATTCGAAGTAGGGAATTGTCGAATTGGGGAAATGTCAGGGTGGGGAAGTTTAGAATGGGGAACTGTCCGAGTGGGGTCCAGAACCATTTTACTTAGTATATGTCAACTCTGTATACACAGATTTACAAGGACGGTAAAGCCAGTCATTTTGTGGATGCCACTTACCCACAGAAATCCAACTGGATGAGATATGTGAACTGTGCAAGGACTGAGGCTGAGCAGAACTTGACAGCCTTCCAATACAGGGGTCAAGTCTATTACAGGTCACATAAACCCATAGAGGCAGGACAAGAATTACTGGTGTGGTATGGACAGGATTATGGAAAAGAACTGGGGATAAGACGAGGCAGTTTGGATCAGTCTGGGCCTATCATAGTTAAATCTTCCATCTCGGGTGAGGACAGATGTGGATACCTCATCCAATTAGATTGTTTATTGATCTTTAACCCTTTTTTCAGTAAATTTTTATGTTTTTACCCCTCAGCTGATAGGGCTGTGGGGTCTTGTCGTTGCCATGTACGTACGTCCGTCCGTCCCAGCGTCCGTCCGTCCGTCAACATGTTCTTGTCCGCTGAATATCTGCAGATCTATGAAGTCGGGCCCGACCAAACTTTGGTGAGAGCTTCCTGAATGTTGACTGATGAAATGATTAGATTTTCAGGTGGCTATGATGATTTCATGATCTTTAATTATTATTTTTTATTATTTATTGATGGCTCAGCTTTTGCACTGTTATCTATGCCCATCAACATGTTCTTGTCCGCTGAATATCTGTAGATCTATCAAGTCGGGCCTGACGAAACTTTGGTGAGAGCTTCCTGAATGTTGACTGATGAAATGATTAGATTTTCAGATGGTTATAATTATTTCATGATTTTTTTTTTGATTTTTTTTATTATTTATTGATGGCTTAGCTTTTGCACTGTTATCTATGCCCATCGGGAACCGTTGGTTGCATGTTTCATTGTGAATTTTGAAGGTTCCCTGATACAAGAAAGATTCTCATTGAATGAAGGACAACAATTTTCTTTAATTTTGCTATTAAATTATTCTATTCTACATCATATGTTTTATCCTAAAACTTTTGCATGAACCATATTTGTGTCCACACATTTAACTGGTGCAACATTTTTATCAATTTTTGTCACCAAACATGTTACTGTACCTTGGAAATTATTTCAAACGAGTGATTAGGAGAGCCCATTTTTAGCCTGACTCTGGGCAATTTTGAACCAGTTTGCATACCTGGAGTTTATGCTCCCCCCCCCCCTAATGATAAGGGTGGGCCTATGTCAATCAGTGTGTTTACTAAATCACACTTGTGCAATGCATAAATTGCCACTGATAAAGCTACACTTTCTTGCATGCTGTAATCCCAGCACACCACTCGCGTGAACCCTATGTCTGTTTTATACGGTGTCCAGGGATTTTTTTGCAGGTTCCGATCCCAAACTCCCATTTCCTTTTCGTTATTCATTATTGAGGGTCCAATTTTTGTAAGTGAATTTTGGCGCAAATAGCCTGTGATCACTCCCAAAACAGAGGTTTATTAACGTGAAATTCAATACCCAGCTATGCAATCGGATCGATATTGAGGATCCTAGGGGCTTTTTCTAGTATTTCCTTCAGAAATCCTTTCAAAATTGAACAACAACACTTTCGTTTTTTGTTTCTTTTGAGTTTTGGGCACCCATATGTTTTCCGAAACTAAATTGGCTCTAGATGCAGCCCTGATCCTACTTTACTAAAAAAAAACAGGCTGAGGGGTCCACGCACCTTTTAGGTGCTTGCCTGCAATTCATGTTGACATTTGATAACGAAATACTACAATTCAATTAAGACTATTTGAAATATCATTTAACTTTTAGCAATTTTTACAACTTAATGACCAATATATAAAAATTATCAGCTATGCGTACAATCAAGATGTAGTGGATTTTGGATGACTGTTTGTGAATTCTTGGTTTGTAGTTCATGTAAGAGGAGATACCGCTTTTCAACGTGACTTTGACATATGGAACAATGGCCGACCACTTCCCAATCTGTTACTATTGGAAATCTCGTAAATTCACATCACTTCGTCTTACATGAACTAATTATGCCGAATTCTTTGCCTGGTCATGCTGGTGGTTTGATAAAATGCCACAGTTTGAATCAACTCTATGTATAAGGGCTGTTCTAGATGAACATATGTACCCCCCCCAGATGGTAAAAAAAATGACCATAGCTTCATGTCCTCTCATAAGACCAGTTATGGTGGATTACATCCACCATAACTGGCGCTGCTGCTGCGGGGGCCATGGACCTCTATGGCTCGATTTTTTGGGGTCGATATCTCATATCATTGATAAGAGTATGATTTGAAAATGGAGATATCGCTGATGAGCTTAACATAATCTAATACAGCAGATGGCACCCATATTGGATTATGCACATCCATAAAACATAATACATGACTGTCCTCTCACTAAGGTCAAGGGACTCCCCAAGTTTGAAGTAGATCAGTTGAATCGTACTCCAGCTATTGTCCGGATAAGATCAAACTGCTTAAAATCCAATGAAATCCAGTATGGCCGATGGTGGCCATATTGGATTAAGCACGTCCTTGAAAAACAATCCTAATCCTCCTCTCAACAATGTCAAGGCACTCCCCAGGTATGAAGTAGATCGGTTGAATCGTTCTCGAGTTATTGTCCAGACAAGATTCAACTGCTTACAATCCAATATGGCTGACGGCGGCCATATTAGATTACGCACATTGCTGAAAAACAATCCCAACCGTCCTTTCACAAATGTCAAGGCACACCCCAAATTTGAAGTTGATCGATTAAATCGTTCACGAGTTATTGTCCGGACAAGAAAATCTAAGATCCAACTGCTTATAATCCAATATGGCTGACGGTGGCTATATTGGATTATGCACATGGCTGAAAAAACATCCACCATCCACCATAACTGGCGCTGCTGCTGCGGGGGCCATGGACCTCTATGGTCGATTTTTTGGGGGTCGATGATATCTCATATCATTGATAAGAGTATGATTTGAAAATGGAGATATCGCTGATGAGCTTAACATAATCTAATACAGCAGATGGCACCCATATTGGATTATGCACATCCATAAAACATAATACATGACTGTCCTCTCACTAAGGTCAAGGGACTCCCCAAGTTTGAAGTAGATCAGTTGAATCGTACTCCAGCTATTGTCCGGACAAGATCAAACTGCTTAAAATCCAATGAAATCCAGTATGGCTGATGGTGGCCATATTGGATCAAGCACGTCCTTGAAAAACAATCCTAATCCTCCTCTCAACAATGTCAAGGCACTCCCCACATATGAAGTAGATCGGTTGAATCATTCTAGAGTTGTTGTCCGGACAAGATCCAACTGCTTATAATCCAATATGGCTGACGGCGGCCATATTAGGTTACGCACATTGCTGAAAAACAATCACAACCGTCCTCTCACCAATGTCAAGGCATACCCCAAGTTTGAAGTTGAACGGTTAAATCATTCACGAGTTATTGTCCGGACAAGAAAATCTAAGATCGAACTGCTTATAATCCAAAATGGCTGACGGCGGCCATATTTGATTACGCACATTGCTGAAAAACAATCCCAACCGTCCTCTCACCAATGTCAAGGCACACCCCAAGTTTGAAGTTGATCGGTTAAATCGTTCACGAGTTCTTGTCCGGACAAGAAAATCTAAGATCGAACAGCTTATAATCCAAAATGGCTGACGGCGGCCATATTTGATTACGCACATGGCTGAAAAACAATCCCAACCGTCCTCTCACCAATGTCAAGGCACACCCCAAGTTTGAAGTTGATCGGTTAAATCGTTCACGAGTTATTGTCCGGACAAGAAAATCTAAGATCGTACTGCTTATAATCCAAAATGGCTGACGGCGGCCATATTGGATTACGCACATTGCTGAAAAACAATCCCAACCGTCCTCTCGCCAATGTCAAGGCACACCCCAAGTTTGAAGTTGATCGGTTAAATCGTTCACGAATTATTGTCCGGACAAGAAAATCTTACGGAATTACGGAATCACGGAATTACGGAATTACGGACACCGGTGTTTCTAAGTACCCCTCCTACTAAGTAATGGGGGACAAAAAATAATATGTGGGTGGGTGTCGTCGTAAAAATATTGCTGGTCTAGGTGGGTGTATCTTGAAATAAACCACTTCTCTGGGTGGTTGGATTCAGTACTTGTAAAATGCTTCTGTGTGTGGGCCCTCAAATCTTTTTGAGCCATATAGTATTCATTATTTATGTATCTAGATAAACTAATTTTAATCCTCGAATCTTGTCCCGAGTTCGCGATCAACGTCTGTGGTCATTGTTGTTGTTAACTGGCGTGTTTTTTCATTGGACAGGCGTCCATGTCAAAGATATTTTATCCAATAAAATACCACGTTACGAAGATCTTTGGCAAGTGGCAGTGAATTCTCTACGAATGGAGATTTTTCGGCAATCTCTGTCCACTGAAAGCAGGTAACGATAAATGCCCGTCTCACCGGAGAAAAAACTAACGATTATCTTCCTTCGTCACATAACTGCAGAGATGGTTGAAGTCGACGACCGAAGGTCGGGAACCCTCAGAAGCTTGCTTATGCAAGCTACTGTGGTACCGATGACAGGTTTCCGAACGGTTGGGCCCCCAAGTCATCAATTAGATTTTCTAGCGTGTAGATGACGAACATGATCGCAAAGTTTTGTGAATGTTCACTGAAACTATAATTTATGAAACCAATAATTGATGATAGTTATAATATTTAACTACTGAATGACTTACTTAAAATAAATAATTTTAATGGACAGTTTTATTGAAATTAATTGATGGGGAGTGGTTGTTTTCTCAACTTATTTTTTGGGGTCTTGTCGTTGCCATGTACGTCCGTTCTAGCGTCCGTCCGTGAACATTTTCTTGTCCGCTAAATATCTGCAGATCTATGAAGTCGGGCCTGACCAAACTTTGGTGAGAGCTTCCTGAATGTTGACAGATGAAATGATTAGATTTTCAGATGGCTATGATGATGTCATGATTTTTAATTATTTTTTTTATTATTTATTGATGGCGTAGCTTTTGCACTGTTATCTATGCCCATCAACATGTTCTTGTCCACTGAATATCTGCAGATCTATGAAGTCGGGCCTGACCAAACTTTAGTGAGAGCTTCCTGAATGTTGACAGATGAAATGATTAGATTTTCAGATGGCTATGATAATTTCATGATTTTTATTTTTTTTTTTTTTTTTAATTTATTGATGGCTTAGCTTTTGCACTGTTATCTATGCCCATCGGGAACCCTTGGTTGCATCTTTCGTTGTGAATTTTGAAGGTTCCCGGATACAAGAAAGCCTGGTCCATTCAGGATTCTCATTGAATGAAGGACAACATTTTTCTTAAATTTTGCTATTAAATCATTCTATTCTACATCATATGATTTATTCTAAAACTTTTGCATGAACCATATTTGTGTCCACACATTTAACTGGTACAACATAGTGCTTCAATTTTTGTCACCAAACATGTTACTGTACCTTGGAAATTATGTAAAAAGAGTGATTAGGAGAGCCCATTTTTAGCCTGACTGTGTGCAATTTTGAATCAGTTTGCATACCTGGAGCTTATGCCCCCTCTTGGGATT
Source organism: Hanleya hanleyi (assembly GCA_036873755.1). Classification (NCBI taxonomy): domain Eukaryota; kingdom Metazoa; phylum Mollusca; class Polyplacophora; order Lepidopleurida; family Hanleyidae; genus Hanleya; species Hanleya hanleyi. The sequence goes on along the minus strand of JAVTVY010038150.1, from coordinate 6,486 downwards.
TTTTGCAGGTTCCGATCCCAAACTCCCAGTTCCTTTTCGTAATTCATTATTGAGGGTCCAATTTTTTAAATGAATTTCGGCGCCATGAGCCTGTGATCAATCACTTCCAGAAGCTTTTTCTATGATTATTTCCTTCAGAAATCCTTTCAAATTGAACAACAACACTTTCGTTTTTTGTTTCATTTGAGTTTTGGGTGCCCATATGTTTTCCAAAACTAAACTGGTTCTAGATGCAGCCCTGATCCTACTTGACTAAATAAAAACAGCCTGAGGGGTCCACACACCTTTTAGGTGCTTGCCTGCAATTCATGTTTAAACTAGACTCTGTTAAACTGACTTTTTTACCCCTCAGCCCATAGGGCTGTGGGGTCTTGTCGTTGCCATGTACGTACGTCCGTCCGTCCTAGCGTCCGTCCTGGCGTCCGTCCGTCAACATGTTCTTGTCCGCTGAATATCTGCAGATCTATGAAGTCGGGCCCGACCAAACTTTGGTGAGAGCTTCCTGAATGTTGACTGATGAAATGATTAGATTTTCAGGTGGCTATGATGATTTCATGATTTTTAATTATTATTTTTTATTATTTATTGATGGCTCAGCTTTTGCACTGTTATCTATGCCCATCAACATGTTCTTGTCCGCTGAATATCTGTAGATCTATCAAGTCGGGCCTGACGAAACTTTGGTGAGAGCTTCCTGAATGTTGACTGATGAAATGATTAGATTTTCACATGGTTATAATTATTTCATGATTTTTTTTGATTTTTTTTATTATTTATTGATGGCTTAGCTTTTGCACTGTTATCTATGCCCATCGGGAACCGTTGGTTGCATGTTTCATTGTGAATTTTGAAGGTTCCCTGATACAAGGAAGATTCTCATTGAATGAAGGACAACAATTTTCTTTAATTTTGCTATTAAATTATTCTATTCTACATCATATGTTTTATCCTAAAACTTTTGCATGAACCATATTTGTGTCCACACATTTAACTGGTGCAACATTTTTATCAATTTTTGTCACCAAACATGTTACTGTACCTTGGAAATTATTTCAAACGAGTGATTAAGAGAGCCCATTTTTAGCCTGACTCTGGGCAATTTTGAACCAGTTTGCATACCTGGAGTTTATGCCCCCCCCCCCCTAATGATAAGGGTGGGCCTATGTCAATCAGTGTGTTTACTAAATCACACTTGTGCAATGCATAAATTGCCACCGATAAAGCTACACTTTCTTGCATGCTGTAATCCCAGCACACCACTCGCGTGAAACCTATATCTGTTTTATACGGTGTCCAGGGATTTTTTTGCAGGTTCCGATCCCAAACTCCCATTTCCTTTTCGTTATTCATTATTGAGGGTCCAATTTTTGTAAGTGAATTTCGGCGCAAATAGCCTGTGATCACTCCCAAAACAGAGGTTTATTAACATGAAATTCAATACCCAGCTATGCAATAGGATCGATATTGAGGATCCTAGGGGCTTTTTCTAGTTTTTCCTTCAGAAATCCTTTCAAAATTGAACAACAACAACACTTTCGTTTTTTGTTTCTTTTGAGTTTTGGGCACCCATATGTTTTCCGAAACTAAATTGGCTCTAGATGCAGCCCTGATCCTACTTTACTAAAAAAAACAGGCTGAGGGGTCCACGCACCTTTTAGGTGCTTGCCTGCAATTCATGTTTTATTAATCAATGATTTCAAAATAGACATTTTTGTTCATGTACACAGATCATATTCAAATATTTAAATAAAACATCATTGGTAGGCCTAAATAATTCGAGGTGAACTGTTACAAAAACAGATGTATCCCTTTGATAGTTGGAAACAATAATATTTTTATATAGTTTGCAACTGTTCATCCAGTCTGAACTACAATGTAGTGCAAATTTCGAAATATGCATATATGTGTGTGTTTTGAATGAAAACTTGACATGCATAATTTTTTTTTTCCAACCTCAATCTTGCAAACTGGCCCAGGGGAAACATTTTTGTCCGGCCCATCCTCCGTAGTGGAAAAACCCTGCAGCACCGGTACCTTCGATAATCCAGAAATAAAAAAATGCCTGGTCTTCATGTTAAATTATAATATGATATCTGCTTTCACCACGAATAAACTTACTATCAGGGCAATTCTATCATTCAGCTGTTGGTGTGCTCTTGCTCTTGCTTCTATTGGTGGGTACCTTGGGAATTCTCATTTAAAAAAATGTGGGTGGGTTGTCTCAGGTTTTAACTTTTCATAAAAAAAATGTGGGTGGGTGGTCTCAGGGTTTCTCATAAAAAAAATGTGGGTGGGTGGTCTCCAGCTTCGAGAAAAATTATAGGTTATTGGTGGGTCTATGAATCCTTTTTCTGCTGTTGTGGTTGGTTACAAAAACTGAAAAAATCAAATATGATGGTGGGTGGGTGCTAACAGAAGTGCCTTCCATGTTACATATGTTTATCTGGAACAGCCCTAAGCATATATGCTGAACAACAGTTCATAATACTAGCAGGCCTTGTGATTTGTACGGGCCCTGGCGAGTGATAAAAGCACACCTAAAATCATGCGAGGTGTGTGGTTAGCACACCTAAAAAGTAATTTTGTTTAAGGCGTGTGATACGGTGTTTGAAACGTTAAGGTGTGAATTGAAATAAATGTGTGCTGGCCGAGAATCCATCTCGCAGCAATGTTTCAGGATATCCAGGGGGAACTAATATTTACTGGTTTAGCTATGAAAGATATTGAGGTGATAATAAAATCAAGAAACACTGTTTTAAATTTCTTTTTTGTTTTCTGTATTTAAAATTAACACAGTCAGTTAATGAGCCAAAAGCTGAAAACAAGATTGGCAAAATAGAAATAAAACTCTGGAAAACCACAAATTGTAAAAAAAACTGACTAGGACTGGCACATGGCAATTTTTACATCATCATATTCATCATTTCAATCATTCAATCCATTCACTTGCCTTCAGAAATCTGGAATGTCTGAATCAGTTTCAATTTCCGAACACTTGCGAAGTCCATTGCTGTTATGTGTCTAACCAAGTTTGGCTTCAGCAGGTAACTAGTTTCGTTTTTTGCCATAACTGACGTTGGCTACTATTTGCCTCTATCTATACACTTTGTTTGGTTGATCGCTGTGTTTCTGTCACACTTTGCAAAAGGCCAGAACCACCTTATTGCCCGCATTGTTAAAAGGAATGCAAAGTTATCCCTCAGGCTCCTTTCCCACGGACACGGCTGTTTTTCTAATTTGTTTCCATGTTTTTAGGCCCTGTGTCAGTTGCCATTTCACCATTTCGTTTTCAATCAAGTTGGCCCTTGACACTTGTTTCAACGATAGCGATTGGCAGGCTGCCGTGAACGAGCCAATGAAAACGCTCGACAGATCAGCTTACATATAGACTCTGACTGGCACATGGCAATTGATAGAATGAATCAGTTGTAGAATCAGTTTTATTGCTCTTTTGTGCCATACAGACTAAAGGCAAATTGAAAAAAAAAAAGAAACAAAGACAGAAAAAGATATATGTGTGCATTAAAAACAATAACTAACTAACACGGTGAGTTTATATGTGTAAAAATATAATATAGATGATATAGAGCCCAGTTTTCGACAGCGTGTGTTGACGATCGGCGGACGGGGCTCAATCGTGAGTTTTCAACCGGTAATGTTTAATTTTACATTCAAATCTACGTGAATCCGTTTAGATTCACCCGAATGCCCTGTCAGGCGAATCTTCACGGGAATGAATTCGCGGATTCGTGTCAAAATTTGACATAGCAAAATTTTGAAGGGGATCATAAAGTATAAGGTGCGCGTTCAAAACGCACTTCAGTGTCTCTTCAGGCGTGTTATGGTGCGCGTGCGCGATTGCACGCCTCAAATCACAAGGCCTGTACTAGACCACCTACAAGTACCCCTGATGACATCTTATCCCTCATTCAATCACGTGATAATTTGTGGATGCACTCATGTACGTGACAGGTGATCAGTTATGATGAAATCTATCTACATCGCTTATGTAACACAAAACCAATTTAATTGTCAACGTGGCACGAGACGTGAAGCCTTACATGTAACCAGACACCAGGCTGTGCCAGTCTTGAAGGATGTTGGTAATTGGATTGATGTTGTGTTACATGACCTGTTACAGGTGGCTGTGTAATTGGGTATGATGCTCACCTGCCATTTAATTGTCATGGATGTTCATTGCATTATGGGGTAGAATTCGGATAAAACTTGTTTAGGGTCAAGACCTATTGTCAATAAATCTTCCCTTTTCATTCACTAATCGTCACATTTGATACTTTTTTCTAACAGGTGAAGACTGTTACTGCTGTATACAATATCCTCATATTGAGTTTTCAACAAGGATTTCTTATTACCGACATTCTAGATATAAACATGGTTCCGTGATACCTCCAGAAGTATTAGATCAGATGAGACAACTTTCACAAAAAGTCAACGGGTCAAACTGTTCTGGTATTCAGGTGAGGAAGAGTTCTAATTTATGTGAAGTAGGTAAGAAGACTGGATCCTGTGAAAGTTTTACAAGTATAGCCTGTGACAATACACTGCTTACAGATGATGTTCTGAAATATGAACATCATTCATCCTCTGAAGTTCCTTGTTCCGAAGTGGATGTCAATAATCCAGGTGTGAAGAAACCTGGCAAATGTAAATGTTCCTCGTGTGAGCAAAGGTGTGGAAGATCAAACGATGTGAATGTACACATGAGAACTCACACAGGAGGGAAGCCCTTCAAGTGTTCAGTGTGTGAATACAGGTGTAAATGGCGGAATAATCTGAAGGACCACATGAGAACTCACACAGGAGAGAAACCTTTCAAGTGTTCAGTGTGTGAATACAGGTGTACACTGCAGAATAATCTGAAGGACCACATGAGAACTCACACAGGAGAGAAACCTTTCAAGTGTTCAGTGTGTGAATACAGGTGTACACTGCAGAATAATCTGAAGAAACACATGAGAACTCACACAGGAGAGAAACCTTTCAAGTGTTCAGTGTGTGAATACAGGTGTACACTGCAGAATAATCTGAAGAAACACATGAGAACTCACACAGGAGAGAAACCTTTCAAGTGTTCAGTGTGTGAATACAGGTGTACACGGCAGAATATTCTGAAGGACCACATGAGAACTCACACAGGAGAGAAACCTTTCAAGTGTTCAGTGTGTGAATACAGGTGTACACTGCAGAATAATCTGAAGAAACACATGAGAACTCACACAGGAGAGAAACCTTTTAAGTGTCCCACATGTGACTTCAGGTGCTCATATCCCAGTTCACTGAGTTATCACAAAAAGTGTCATAAAACACAAGTTTTTGGATGTTCGTTCTGCCAGAAAAACTTCTCCAATCAGACTGATTTGACTGTACATAAGAAAGTACATTTTGAAGAATAGTTCAAATTCAATAACACAGATGCTGGACCTCTTGTTCCATGAAAAGAGAAATCCTTAATAATGTGGATGGGTGTGTTAACATGTATATGCTCTGCATAAATGAGGTGTTCGATGATATGGTACCACAATTTCTCTCATTTCTGTAAATTAAAATAAATGCTATTTCAGGCGTACGCTGTTTGCAATGTTATGTTTATCCTTGCAATATGAATAACATGATTCATGGTCTGGGAATGTCTGCAGCAGCTGTATACTTGTAAATATAATACCAATAAAGATGGTAATCAAAATTTCGGTCCAACCTGCATCCAAACATTGGTTTAGCCAGCAATGCATCTCGTCGTCTTTGAGACTGCCATCCTCAGTGTGTGACACTGAGACGGCCATTCTTTATCGGTAATGTGTAATGCATATCCTCGAGACCAAAATAATTAAACAAAACCTGTGAAAAAATGAACCCAAAAGTGGCTGTTAAAGTTGAGCACGCCTGAAATCCCCCCCAGTCGAGAAAATCAAGGCATGAACTTGAAAATGCATGAGGCCAACCCTTTTTCGTAAGGTTTCTCTCATATCGTCATTCACTGAGAATGTGGTCACCCAGTTCTCGACAGCCCTCTGCACAAGGTTACCATGATACCATTGTTACCCGGGATACGGTCTTAACCTGGGGAGAGGCGAAATAATAGTAAAACAACGGACACATGATGTTCCTGTCTGAATTCGACAAATGGCTGCGGTTCATTCACCAATAAATTCAAAAGATGAATTAAATCAAACGTAGTACTCAATAATTCATATAATTACAATAACGACACTGTTGTCTGGGAAACGATTCATAAATCAAATAACAGGTAAGTATCATTAAATGTTGAAAAGTTGACAAAAGCATTATAGTGTAGCTCGCTGTAATATGTAGATATAATCCAATATCAGAACTAGGTTCCTTATATCTGAATGTTCACTGTAATTCACTCAGTAACCATGATAATATACTACAGTTCATTGTTCTTCCCATAATTCACTTGGTTACCATGATAACATGTATGTTATTACCAGTTCTCGATGTTAACTT
>JAVTVY010038149.1:0-16158 GCA_036873755.1 Hanleya hanleyi | reverse complement strand
TCAAGTCTCCCGAAAATCAGACGACTGACTAGATAAGTAGCAATTCTGACATCACTGAGTTTCGTAGCTAGTTAACTGGATGACGTTTCCCGCCCAGATGTGCTCGAAAGTTATTGTTTTGGAAAATACTTCTGGCAAAATAAGAATTCCTTCCCAAGCCTTTGTTAAGGGTCTAATATATCCTTGTCATTGTCTGATCATGTTGATTCTGACGATTGTGTTAACCAAAATAAGACTGTGAAAATGGACTGTTGAAATTCCGCCTTGACAAATCGACTTGACGAAATGAATATTCAAAAGTTCATAAATTTACCCAGAAAGCCCAATTACATGGGCTGAGGGTTTTATAAATGAGAGAGACATGTCAAAAGGGATTTTTTTTTTATCTTTATCATCTTATTTTCTAGATGTTGGGCTCCAAAGAAGTAATGCAGAAGCTGATATCAGTTGTTGTCAAACTGCCTGTCCCTTCTGCACTAATTAAAAATCTCGAGCAATACCTATGTGCTCATAGAAACTTATAGCGTGGATTTCACACAGTCATTGTTAAATCCCTGGAAATAGTAATATGTTTCAGTTACTCATAGCGATACAATAACCACAAGGCATGAAGAAAGACGTGCGGGATTATAGATAAAAGGTAATCTGTTAATGAATATTCCCCACATAGCTGTGCCATTTTGCCATCAAAGCGTGGACGCGTTATGTTCCATGAACAAAGTCCTTTTACGTCAAAAGATATTAGTGAGGGTTGTTCGCTGAGCTACGTCATATGGCTTAACGCTAATCCATTACTTAATTGGGAAATATTGTACGGATTCACAAAATGATCGTCATTGATACGCATCAATGAATCAGAGCAACTGAGAAATAATCAGAACAATTGAAGGTGATTCCAGACTTAATGTACTGACTTAATATAGTATTACTTTGGATACAACCTTAGATATGGTGTAGAATGTGACGAATTCCATCAGTCAGAAACTGGTTGAAGAACCAAGGGTACACATTGATGACCAATAAAAAAAATATTGTACAGGATAGCTGACGCAGAGCTTCATCATTTCTGTTTAATTCTATTTAATTAACCTGGAATGGGAGAGGGCGTTTAATGCAACTTGATTTATATCTCCAAGGAGTTCAACTGAACCCAATTAAACCTCGATTGAGATACAGCTAGGATGCATCCGAAAACGAGAAAGATTTATCGAAGGAATTGAGAAGGAATAGGACCCTATGATTTGTCCCTGTGATGAATGGAGTTTGCTGGCACAAAAAATTGAGAGCTGAAACTCCTTGACTTTATAGTTTATCATATTGGGGTCATTTTGAGCCTATTTGCATAACCCCCCGAGCAGAGGATCATGGGTAAATTCAAGATGGCGGCCACGTGGGGTCCCAGAAAAGTGATGTTTTTGTCATATTTCTTCAAAATTTCTGCTTTTCCGCGATGAAAAGTGGGAAAAACCTATTTTATTTCACATCACATTAATATTTACTAATTTCTCATGCAGTTTTTGCGGATAAATTGCATAAATAAAAAATTCGGAAAATCTGCTTGAAAAATCGACCAAAAAATGCCGTTTTTGAAAATGACGTCACTGTGACGCCATCAAGCCGACCATCTTGGATTTTTTTTACATTTCCTGGTAGAGCTTGACCCAAGGGTATAGTGTGGTTAGTTTCAGCCCCCTAGCGCAAGGGGTGAGAAAAATAATTAGGGGGGGGAGGGCATTTCGTCCCCCCCCCCCTCCCCCAGGCCACAACAGGTCCCAAAAAGCCCAGGCCAGATAGGGTTAATGTATATACTTGCACATTTACTGTTATATTCCCGTAGAGGCCACATATGGTTTTGCGTGACGGCAGCTTAACCCTCGTTGATGAGATACACCGCATGTCGCGATATCCATAGGCGTGTGGGATTTTACATTGGAGGTTACTTCTAAATATCTATCACAAGCACATTATGAGTTTTAATCGTATCCCAAGCAGCTTCATCGAATGTACCTATAGATTTATCACTTATACATTATTAATGGGTCATGCAAAATATTGGCCGACATCACCAATATCACAAGTATTGGTGTGTGGTAGCCTGTTCATGCATACACGCAAGTATCAAATCAAAGATTTGTTGTGACGAAAATCGAACCTCCCTCGTCCATGACACCAGTCGCCTGGAAGGTTCACTGTGATCGACTTTATGGACTTTCCTGTAAACTATCTTGAAAATTGCTGTATTTCACAAACACTGTTTTCAAGAGAGTGAATTTGTGTTTCATACTGACTGACAGAGTCATACCTCAAAGCGTAACCGGTCTTATAGGGAACAAGACTGCATAACAATTAAATCTATGTTGGACACACGTTTCTGCAATCTACATTTTGTATTGTAAATTACCCCACCTTCATCATATCGAAAACTAAGAGAGTCATTAAACCAGCAATAATTGCTCTAATCGGGAATAATACCATGTATAATCGGCAGTAATACAAACTGTATGCCTTTTTCATATATCCGAGATATTTTTTGCCTTCTGGGTGTGACAGTGCTTCAACCGAATACAAAATCCTTATACAAATACTTACGCTTATTCACTGAAGAGAGAGAATTAAGGTTTAACGTCGCGTTCAGTAATATTTCAGCTACATAGCGACGATCAAACAAAATTCTAAGTATTCAAGTTAATAACTTAGTAATCGAACACATTAAAAGATAGACACATTAAAACTTATGCAACAAGCCGATTTCTCTCAAATAACCTAAAGATACAGTCTTCTTTCACTCGACTAAAACGATCTTCTAAAGTAGCTGCTCGATCAAAAGAATCTCTTACAATCTTAAAATCTATACAGTCGATAAGAATATGTTTCACTGTGAGATCTTCGTGGCCTGGAATACAGCTTGGGACTGTTTATTTTTAGTAAATGTTCGTGAGTTAATCATGTATGGCCGATTCTACACCGCCTGGTCATGGCTTGATCGAAACGTTTCTGGCTGTTCAGATGAGTATAGCCTACAGGGCTTTAGCCTCTGTGGCTTTTGTACGCGGCGCTTTTGTCCCTGGGGTTTTTGTCCACTGCGGCTTTTGTCCTAGATTCAGATATCATGATCGTGGTTCGAGTTCTATTAAAGGTTGTGGCCGTTAGAAATAGAGGTCCGCAGTCTGTACACAGTATGGCCACTGGAATCCGCATTTTTATATAGCCCCAAACCGTCCTGGTGATGGACGTTCTGCTCGCGGACGTTCTGCTCGTAGATGGGGACCTGTTGACCCCCACTCTCTCAGTCGAGCAACCTGTAACCATCTCGGTCATCTATACGCGGTAAGACTGACCCTGGGATCGTGTGTATCCATTTACAGCCTACTTTCGGCAAGTGCGAGAGGGAATTTTCAGAAATCAATACCACGTGACTTCGTCAGCCAATCAGCTAAAGTCTACCGACGTAACCCCAACGTAACTCGCCATTTTCGAATCATGTGATGCCCTACTTGTTGAAAATCACAGATCTACCACACCTCTTGGGTGATACGAAAGTTATTTATACCTATATATTTTGTAAGCCTAGCCTATATCTGTTTCCCAAGTGGTTTGAAAACCTGTAATTTATCAGATTTCTCGAGTCTGTTCTCTGCCGGATGAAGACCGAACAGAATCCCGTAATATACCGGATATCGCTCCGCAATAATGGAGACTCACGATTCGCAAGCCATCTTATGGATGGCGAAGTGTACGCAAATGTCAGTCGAGACGACCATCCAATTATCTCCCCTCACTGTGACGGTGGCGCCCTCTGTTGACTGATGTTCATTTCACTGTACGTTAATCGTTTGACTGTCTGATGTTCGTTTGACTGTACGTTAATCGTTTGACTGTCTGATGTTCGTTTGACTGTACGTTAATCGTTTGACTGTCTGATGTTCGTTTGACTGTGCGTTGTTCGTTTGGTAAGCGAACGTTAATCGTCTGTCAAATGAACGTTAATTGTTTGGTAAACGAACGTTAATTGTTTGCCTGTACGTTGTTCGTTTGTCAAATGAACGTTAATCGTTTGACTCAAGCTTATTTGTTTCACTGTTGTATTTTTGGCGGTGTTTGCCTTCCATACCAGTGTCACATTGACACTGACAACCTTCCCTTTATTGTCCGTGTCTAATCTACTCTATCTCGCCGGCCATAAACTCCGGCTCATGTCGTCAGCTCGATACTATTCACCTCCCACATTCATATCGGCCCCAATTAAAACATCAATGGGTACAGAGATCAAGCCGACTAATAAACCCATATGCCCACAATTTTCCTTTTTCATATTTTCCTTTTTCATATCATACAGACTTCTCCCTCAACCTATGTACATGTATACCCCCAAGGAATGTGTATGCTAAACGATACCACAGCCATAATTGTTCTTTTCTCCAGCGTCTTGCAGAAAATAAACAAGTGATGTAAAGTACAAAGTAACAGTGCCGATCCATCCTGCCGATTTGTCCTAGTTCTAGAAATTTTCTAATTGTCGCTACAAATAATGATTCCTGCTAATCGGAATTCAGTAGGCATATACGCTCTATGCATGGCCTACATGAAGCGATAGCAAAGGCATTATGATCTCCTCTGTCATGGGCGGCTCGCGGCGAACTTGGTGCCTGGCGAGGAAGTCTCGCTCATTCTCGGGCATCATGGCGAGAGAAAGTATCGAGATTACGGTCAATCTGGAAATATCGGTTAAAACTGGGCGGTAAATGGAAGTTTTTGCCTGAAGAGGCCAGATCGGAAGAAGGTAAAGTAAGATATATGAGACTTGACCATTCCTCGATCGGTTGAAAGTGAAGTTCATTCAATTTTCGAAGACAAGGGGATATAAAACCGGAGTTTTGCGAGCGTGGTGTGGCGACGGCGCTAACTGGAATGTCCTCCCTTCTTCTTTTATTACCGACCTCGACCCCCCCCCCCCCCTATAATCAACCTATTTAACCAATTACCAACGGTAACGAGCCCCTGTGGACTTGCCTGGCGTTTTCGTCCATTTCGGAATACCTCATATTCCAATGATTCATTTCAATGCTAGAAATGGAATCTGAAGGTCCCGTAATATTTTGCCAGTTCTGCCAATGCGGAGAATACTGGAATATGTGCATAATAATGTGCATGATGAATCCAGCCGCAGTGGAAAGATTACAATTCTAAATGACCCAAGACAGATTTCCAATGTGATTGTTGCGTAAATCTGATACATATTTATAGACCTCTCTAGGTATTTATTACAACAACAATTTGAACTACAATATTATATTCGCAAAAGTGACATCGCGTGTCGAAAACTAGACCATCGATAACAATATTACACAGATTATCATTTATAGTTCAAATATTCCGAGAATTATGTTCAGATGCGAACAAACGCTATACTATCTAAATTAAAACCGAGGACACATAATCAAATTTTCCTTGACCAGTTTTCAAGTTTCCTTGTGGACGTTCGAATGTCCACAATTCTCTACCGACTGGGAAGTTTCTAAGATAGTCTGTACGAGTAACATCTTTTTTTGCTGGCGTACCCGCTCGGACATATTCGTTTATACTAGAGTGTAAGATGATATCGCTACATTTCGCAGCCGTATTGCAGTGGAAATCTGAGACATTCTGGAAAATTATATCATGGTATTGAATCTGTTTCCTGTGCTTCATGAAAGCGGGAGATTTGGTATTTCAAAGGCTCTCCTGAAGTTGCAGTCAATCCAACAGTATCGATACGGCTCTATCTCCCAACAATTTACTCAGCTCTCGTGCTGCAGAGGAGAGAATGACTTTGCGCAGTTCCGTTCTTGGACGCCCTGGATTATTTTCTATAATGACGTTTACCCACGAACAATATTGCTGGATATGATGAGTGTTAATTTGATTTTCTGAGATAGCTGCCGTATTTCGCAAGTAGCTGGCGTCAGATCCGACATTCACTATTTAGCCGTTGTCCAGAAAAGAAGTTCCTCGTCGATAATCGAAAGACTTATTACACACAGACCACTTTACGTTGAACATTGCGAAATTGTCATGGAAAATTTGGTCGTTGGTGCCCGGCTTCAGGCATTCGCCAATTCTTGCAGCAATTGCGGCCACCCTCGTAAATACATTTTCCGAAATTTTCTATCCAAAAACAACCTGAAAACGTCTGGACAGGAACAATCGGAGTTGGGAAGCGCCAGATATGATAGTGCCACCGGATGGGCCTGGGATGGTACCAATAGTAGCTGGAGATATGTTGAGATTGGCTACACTCAAACTGTGGCTACACTCAAACTGTGATATCCCTTAAGTGCAATGAATTAATTTCATCAACGTAGTCTCCAGAAATTAATCAAAACCACAAGTAATAGTAAAACACCGGATAAATATCATTTGACTTCTCTGGGCCGGAGGTCCAGACCGCTGTAGTTCCGGCAAAGGCCACGTGACCGTAAGTGATCTTAGGTATTCCTCTGCGGTGAGGCGTTCATTTCCGGCGGTCATGCGATCACTTCCGGTTCCGATGATAAGCCTCCGCGGGAGTCCCCTATCACATCAATGTCGGTTCGCCTTAATCACCGGGAGTGTTCGAGAATTTTCGGGAATGTCCGGATGGAATTAGGCTTTGGCCTTCGAGGTCAATCCTACCTTGCCTCGGGCATTTCAGGGTTATAGGCATAGCAATACATGGCATGTGCGGCGAGAGAAGGGGAATCTCCATGCACAGCACTGGAGCGATGTGCAAGAGGTGGGAAAAATTGACGACGTCTGGCGACTAAAAAACAACCATATGACTTTACAGGAAAGCTTAGTTCCGCATCTCACATTTAGACCCAAGAATACGATGGATTCTCAGTATCTCAGCCGCGCTTTTATCGGCTGTTCGTGTGGAGACTATGAAGTATCCACACGGCCCCTAACACCGGCTTAAGCGAAATTAGATACGCCAGCCCGGGGGCTGTGATGATCAGCTCAAGTAAAAATAACTCATCTGATATTAGTGGATGAGCATCGAGGACGTCCGATGAAGTAAAAACCTCGATATGGGCTAAACCTGGTAACCTGCCACAGGTGGGATTTGAACCAGCAGTGCCTTCGCACCAAATGCGGGTACGCTGTTATCGCGGCCAGCAGCACCACATAAAGGGAAATGTTGAGAAAATACCTTGATATACCTGACATATACTTCAGCACTGTCCAGCATAATGGGGAACCCACTCATGGACATTGTTCTTGCGACTTACAGTATGGAGTGTGGCACCTTATATTTTCTGTCTCACGCTGTAGAGTACGATGGGAGGGGTATCGAGGCAATTGGTTGATTTCCGCTAAAAAATTCTGATTGCGCATGCATGGTACACAGGCAGATCTGGGTTGAACGTTTCGGAGTCTAGGTGGGATTTCATATTAAAGCACTCGTGACTGAACTAGTGTGCGGTGGAACTTTCGTCAAGCTCAGCATGCCCAGTAGAAAAAGCAAATTTGAATAAACATTTTGGGGTAGAAGTGGACCATCCTTGGTCCATATGGGTCGTCTGAGGGTCATATTGAAGTAATCGTGGTGTTGGGTCTGAATGGACTTGTGTGTAATGGAAATGTTAATCTGCGCATGTGCAGTCAAAGAATAGTGAAAAAGAGGCATTTCTACTCTGTAAACTGAGGTGTTAACTTATTGAACGCTTAAATTGTGGCACTTATTGAACGCGTAATTGTGTTCAAATTATTCCATGTTCAATTTTGAACTTTAGCATTCAAACCATTAACGCAGGTATTCAAATGCAAAGTGCATTATTGAACAACTTTAACACGCGTGATATAGTTGTGAAGACGTATGTTAGAATTTAGAATGCTATTTTTCAAACTTTGAATACGCGTGCTAATAATGCGTTCTGCATTTGAATACCCGCGTTAATGGTTCGAATGCTAAAGTTCAAAATCGAATATGGAAGTTAACAATTTGAACACAATAACGCGCTCAATAAGTGATAAAATTTAGGCGTTCAATAAGTTAACACCTCAGTTAACAGTGTAGGAACGTATGGGGTAAAGTTGGACCATCCGTGGTCCGAATGGGCCGTGCGAGGTGTCATATTGAAGCACTCGTGGGGGAGAGTTCGACTGGACTCATGCGTAGCGGGAATGCCGTTTAATAGCGCCAGGGAATAGGGCATTTGAGTCGACAGTATGGGGTAGAGCTGGACCATCCGGCGTCCGAATCGGCTGTGTGAGATATCATTTTGAATCACCAGTGGAGAAGAGATCGACTGGACTGGTGTGTGATGGAAATGTCTATCTGCGCATGCGCAGGCAAGGATATTGCAAAAGGACATTTGTGTGGACGTATTAGGGCGCGGTGGACAAAGCCTCCATCCAAATGGGCCGATGCGAAAGCCTCTGTGACGCTTGGTCTTCATGATGGACCTAGGCGTGGGATCGCCTTTCATTTCAAGCGGCAATACGGCTGTTTTTCTAATATGGGGCCTCATGTATGTACGGCTGTTGTAAGTTATGCGGTGCGGCTTTCTCGATCGCTCCAGCATAAGTATTAATAGCCTCTTCCACAATACGATCCCAGAAGGTAGGTTCCTCCTCACTCAGGCTTCCCTAGGACGTAGGCTGACTATATGATATCAGGCACTCCCTTTCAGTGGACAGACTCTCAGCAGTATCTACATCGGTATCAGGCGGTGGACTCTCAGAATGAGCCGGTACACTCTCAACATCTGCATCGGCTTCTTGTGCCTCGGTGTCTTCATATCCATGTATATTCCTCTGGTGTCGCATCGTATCGTAGTGCCAGGAAAACGTACACACAGAGAAAGTATCACCCATGTTGACTGTTGAGCTGCGACTCTGCTCGTCTTTGGGATAATGTAATGCCTTAACGTATTGTCGATCATCCATGGACGGACATTACCGGGAGTTGACGAGTGTCAACGCCATGGTGGGGGTTGGAGAAGATAATTTCCCGTTTCTAGCTTCGTCTATTAAATGCCTCATACAGGGCAAGCAGATTCTGGGCACGGGTAGGTGTGTTGGTGTCATATTTGGGTAGTATCTGGTTCTTATGCACCAAAAGACATACCCGAGTCACCCATTCGATGTCATCTTGAACGTGACCGTTAGTGTTGAGCGGCCTCGGTGGTCCCACCTTGAGCTGCATCAATAACAGCATCGACTTGAACGTCGGCTTGACGTAACGCTTCAGATAGAATATCCTCGTTGTCAGTTCAAAAGTTTACATCAGGCAACGTGAATTCGCACACAGAGCAAGTATAACCCATATCTTTAGTCGCCAGTCTGCGAGTTGTCACAGCGACACAGATCACCAATTACCAATATACGAGTTGTCAGAGCATTTCCATCATAGCTCTCTGGATTTGTATCTAATATCGCTTAGGCCGGTGCTAGGGACCGTGTGGTCATGTCATCCAAGTTGCCACATGAACAGGTACGATAAAAGCGTACCTGAGATACAACACATATCACGAATCGTTAGATTCTTGGTATGTGCTTTAGAATAGGTTAACCAGAAGACTATACTGTGAAGTCATGTGGCTGTCAGTATGTCGGCACCTCTTCCCACGTCCCTTATATGCGTTGTAATTTAGTGCTCATTGTGAAACAAGAAAGATGGTGTCGTTTGGGCTATTACCTTATTGATTGGTCTAAGGGATAAAAGGGTGTCGTTTGGGCTAGTACGTTATTGATTTGTCTAAGCGAGAAAAATTTGAACCTACAATACTCGCTGATTGGCTGGACCGCACCAAGAACAAGGGTCGTTGAAGCAATCCGTCATATTGACAGAAGTACCCTTCCCAAGCAAAACAAGTACTGAGAAATCTCAATTCGCAAGAAGATCTTGGAAATCTCCAGAGTAAATTCGTCATAGTCCCAGCAGACAAATAATATAACATTCATATGTAAATATTAGTATTACCAGGTGCTGGTTAAAGAATTGAGTGTAAACATATCATCAAATACGTCTACTTACTCCCAAACTGAATTTACTTTGGAAGATTTATTTAACAATCACAAAATGTTGCTCAGGGAAAGAGGTATTTGTCCTCCAACCAATCATAACGACACACCAAAAGTATAATGGACTCCCAAAATGCATAAATCGCCATACAAAGCTAGATTCATAACTGGATCTAGAAGCTGCACCACCAAGCTTCTCTCAACCCTGTTGACGAGGGCCCTTCAGTAGGTAAAAGCATGTTGGGATAGGTATTGCGCCACTATTTAAAAAAAAACTCTGGCGTTGAATGTATGTGGATATTGAAAAACTCAAAATGTCTTACGGAAGAACTTGATGCTAAAGGTCACATACCGTACAGACATGTATCCACGTTGGGTTTCTAAACTCTCTATACTACAATCCCTCATGAGGACCTTATTGACCGTCTAAGTTCATTAATAGTATCTGTGTTCAAGAAAACTGATCGTAGATATAATAATGTCGGAAGCCATAAAGCATTCTTTAGGTCTACTACATACAAGGGGTATCATTCATGGGATGTTTCTATTTCCATAGAGTAGCTTGAATTTCTCATTAAAAATATCTATGTGAAATTCGGCCACACAATATATCAACAGCATATAGGTATTCCAATGGGTACTAATTGTGCACCCCTGTTGGCTGATCTATATCTGTTCTCTTATGAATACGACTATATGCAGGCGCTTTCACAAACCGATCCATTCAAAACCCGTTCCTTCTCATTCACCAAACGCTATATAGACGATATTCTCGTTGTGGATAATCGCTATATAAATGACGCAGTGAAGGATATATATCCACCTTCACTGAATTTGAAGGAAACTACAGATAGCCCCACAGGCACATCATATTTAGACCTATGTCTCTATAAAAATGAAGCGGACCTTCTCTCTCGTCGACTTCATGACAAAAGAGATCATTACAACTTCGACATCGTAAACTATCCCTTTCCGGACAGTAATATTCCAGTGGGACCTGCATATGGCGTATACATATCTCGCCTAGTAGCATTTGCTAAATCCTGTGTTAATTGTGACGATTTTAATCAACGTCCCAAAACATTGTTGCAGAAACTTATAAAACAGGGCTATACCACCAAGCGCCTCCACTCAAAGTTTCTCAAATTTGGCGATACATATTGCATGCTGATAGCAAAATATGAGCGTAGCGTGCAAGATCTATGGCATTTCGTTTCGTAACTTGTGTCTACTTCCGATTAACCCGGGGCTAGGGCCGTATGAGCCCATGTCCTTCACGATCCTTATGGTGCTCATATGAACAGTCACAATCAAAGCGTAACATCATTATCTAGATGACGACTTTACAACGAATATCATATGGATTAAGAATACTGATCAGCGATACGGATTTGATACATTTGGAACATCACGATGTCTTGCCGGCATCAATGAATTACAACGCATATAAGAGAAGTGGGAAGAGATGCGTACATACTGACAGAGCCACATGACTTCACAGTATAGTCTTCTGGTTAACCTATTCTAAAGCGCATATCAAGAATCTAACGATTCGTGATATGTGTTGTTTCTCAGGTACGCTTTTGTTGTACATGTTCATGTGGCAACTTGGATGACATGACCACACGGCCCCTAGCACCGGCATAAGCGGTATTAGATACAAATCTAGAGAGCTATTATGGAAATGCTCTGACAACTCGTATATTGTTAATTGGTGAGCTGTGTCGCTGTGAGAACTCGTACACTGGGGATTGGTGAGCTGTATCGTCGTCAGATGAAAATGACGGCATTTAACACAAAAAACTATTCTGTAAGGCCCGATGTCGACCCAGCATCAACTTCCCACAATGCCAACATATATCAAATACCAGAAGGTCTGTACAGGGGGCGGGCCTCGGGGACGAAACGTCCACCAGCAGAATCTCGCCATATATAGGTAAAACTAACAACGCATATAATGGGAGTGGGAAGAGGTGCCGACATACTGACAGAGCCACATGACTTCACAGTATAGTCTTCTGGTTAACCTATTCTAAAACACATACCAAGAATCTAACGATTCGTGATATGCGTTGTATCTCAGGTACGCTTTTATTGTACCTGTTCATGTGGCAACTTGGATGACATAACCACACGGCCCCTAGCACCGGCATAAGCGGTATTAGATACAAATCTAGAGAGCTATGATGGAAATGCTCTAACAACTCGTATATTGGTAATTGGTGAGCTGTGTCTCTTTGACAACTCGTACACTGGGGATTGGTGAGCTGTATCGTCGTCAGATGAAAATGACGGCATTTAACACAAAAAACTATTCTGTAAGGCCCGATGTCGACCCAGCATCAACTTCCCACAATGCCAACATAAATCAAAGACCAGAAGGTCTGTACAGGGGGCGGGCCTCGGGGACGAAACGTGCACCAGCAGAATCTCGCCATATACAGGTAAAAATTACAACGCATATAAGGGAAGTGGGAAGAGGTGCCGACATACTGACAGAGCCACATGACTTCACAGTATAGTCTTCTGGTTAATCTATTCTAAAGCACATACCAAGAATCTAACGATTCGTGATATGTGTTGACCGCTGTCCTCTTGCAGGAATCTAGTCTATGTTTATGTATACTATGATTGTCTTTTGAATTTGGTGTTAATACTGTTATATGGAATATGGAATAGGTATTTGGATTATGGACGCGGATATTCTTTAATGAACGACGGCTGAATTATGAATGACGGACTAGACTCTTGTAATTATAGGAGTACTGTAGACGCTTTTGATCTTAATGATGCGTTCAAGCAGCTGTTCCTTTTGTGCGATTGCTATAGCATACGCCGCTCTCCAGCTCATGTCCGGAGTTTTCAACACTGATGCTGTTCTTTCAATTTCCTTACGGACAGTGTCCTTGTCCAGCAATTTAATATGGGCCCGCCGTATTCTGGGAGCCAATGTGCTATGGAATAAAATTGCTACTTCCTCTTCCAAATACCCTTTGTGGTGAAACTTGTTTTCTTTGGCCTCTAACGTCTCGCCCACCTGGACCTCCTTGCTTTCTTTGAACAAACCCCTCCATAGCCTTTATATATATAATACGTTCACCTTGTGCTCATTCTCTTTTACGGGTTTGGGTTGCCTCTTCACGGTTGGGTAATGAGAGTAATCCTGAGCTTGTGGTTTGGAGGGGCCCCGATGTATGGTGGCGGGTTGGATAGGGACCCACTGGACAGGCGCTGCCAGGTGTGCACTCAGTGGATGGCATGAGGGTCGCTGGCTCACAATCTCACTTTTGGTGGCCTCTTGTCGGGTGATAACAGGTGGGACGTCAATCGGCGATCCTCGGAGGTATGAGGTAGCCGTATGGACGACTCGTCGCGGCTTTAAACGCCTGCATGAAATGGTCGATGTTCTGAAGATTCTACTACCAATCACACGGATTTACGCTTCGTTGATGGGATTGGAGAACAATACGAAGTACTGGCAGTTCATGGCAATATCTCTGGACGCCTTCCATTGAGGAAGAGATACTGGGTCAAATACACGATGGACAGATTTCAATGATAGGATCCTTCGGTAAACAAGTGGGTGAATTTTGAATTGTACTTCATCAGAACATCCACTAAAACCACGTTGATCTGCTCGGGGTCGAAGTATTATGCTTGACTGATATCGTGAGGAATGCCTGCGACGAAAATCTCATTCTGCAACTTTGCAGTTTCGTGGGCCGGCTGTCACTGGCTGTAGCACCAAACAATACGGGTATAGCTGATGGGTCCTTCTTCTGAGAATTTGAACGCCCAGTACGGCTTGTCACACCCCGTCGGGCCGCCGGTCGTCATCGTATAGGGATGCTCTACTCACCTGGTAGACCCATAGCGGGACACGGTGGTGTGGCGAGTATGTTTGAGCATATTGTCGCGACGAGAGATGGAACATACATTTGATCGACATGGGTGGTTACAAAGTGACACTAATGGTTCACACACGACCTTATATAAACACTCACTCACTCATTCATTCCCTCAATCACTCAGTCATTCACCCACTCACTCTCTCTCTCAAACACACACAGATATCTCTACCAGGTAGCCAGATCGAATCTCACCCGACACTAACCTAGAGCGGAAGCTTGGGTCCAGGCGACTCATTCAGTGAAATCCCTATGTCTCCAGCCCCACTGGTTCTCAGTACAGAGTTCCACTTCCAGTGGCGCATGCGCAACCCTATTCCTCACCCGACACTACCCCCAGGGCATAAACCTGGATTCAGGCGACTCATTTGGTGAAATATCCATGTCTCTTGCCCCACTGGTTCTCCGTACTGTGTTCCATTTCCGGTTGCGCATACTCAGCCCTATTCCTCACCTCACACTAGCCTAGGGCGGAAGCCTGGGTTCAGGCGACTCAATTGGTGAAATCTCCATGTTTCTAGCCTCACTCAATCTTCGTAGTGTTCCACTTCCGGTTGCACATGCGCAGCCCTCTTCCTCATCCTACATTGCTCTTGGGTGGAAGCTTGTCGACTCAAACGGTGAAATCCCCATGGCCCTCTGGTTCTTGGTATAGGACATATGGAGAAAATGAGGGTTCCCCATTCGTCATTATGCTGGACATACTGATGGAGATATTGTCGGGGAAAATGTTCGATGACGTGCATTGAATCACGAAATGGTCAGGTTCGAAAACACCCTACAGACACCACTTGACGTCACCTTTGTGGCGTTATTTCCTGTTCCGGTCACGTGAACAGAAGGGACCTTTGACCCCTGTGCACCACTTTATTCGGTCAAAGGTCAAGTGGTATCTATCGAGTGTTTTACTACTACTAACACATTCTTTTATTAATGGAGTAGGGAGTGCATAGGTATTCTAAAGCATTATCTAATCGAGTTAAATGTATAGTTAATAACTGAAATAATGAAGTAATAATGAAATATAATTATATATACCATATTGATATGTAGCATCTTCTCCCAGTTGATCTCGTTGAGAATAGCAGCATTGTTCACCATTATATCCAAACGTCCAAAGTGGTCAATGGTGTAAACGAACGCGGCTGAAATAGTATTGATAAAGAATGGTTAGATTAAACGTTGTAAATTAATAGTATACAAAACTCAAGCACCATGCAGACGAGTTGGTGTATGACTTTGATATCAACTGTCATGCTTCGCTTACTTCAATAGGCTTTTAAATCACGTGAATAAAAATATACATACGTCATTATCCATCATGATGTTATACGTCAATACAACCAATTCATGTTCAATTAATTCACCTTCTAGATCCTCCTTGATGGACACGTCACTTCTTTTGACCGTAAAACACCCGGGGTCATATTTTTCTGTCCATTCACGTTTCGTCTTCTCCAGGGCATCCCCATTCAAGTCCACGATACATACCTCACAAAATATGAAGAATTTTAGTGGAAATCGTCTGCATCAATTCCACATTATCTAAATTTATCAAGTGCAATCATTTATGTGTTACGATGAAGGCACCCGAATTTCTGAGATCAAGTGTAATATTGTAATTTTGTGTAATTATTGAAAATTATACAGCTAACCAAACCATGGTACCTGTAGCATACATCCCGAGTAGAAAGGACCATTGTCTATATAAGATTATTCTTTGTGTCGATATTCCGTCCCTATCAGTGATCTAATGATGATCAATTTATTCTAGTGTTTTTAATGGTCATTTCCGCTATCAGATGGTCTAACGAGTTCAAAGGTTCATTGTCTCTTTTAGATGATGTAATGAGATCGAAGGGTCATTTCCGCTATTATGTAATCTCTCAGAGACTGGTCACTTTAGTCAACCTCCAAACAGGGTTATCTCCCCTCCTGTCATTCGACCGACTCTGTCCTCATTCACTTTACATATAATATAGCCCTGCACCAAAACATTTCACAAAACCTGAATCTTACCAACCAAACAGTCTTTATGAGCATACTAAATACTGAGATATTTAATTTTGCAAATGTGAATGTGCGTGAGCATTAATTGATTCCGAAAAACAAACATTGCTGATTTGTTTTCAAACAAACGAAAGTTAGCTTTGATGTACAGTGGTGTTGTTATAAAGAGATGAACACTTATTCAATTACCGTTAGTCAACGATTGTTTGTTTTCTTTTGTCTGCCGATTCCCCCAAATGCATTGCAGTTGATTAAT
>JAVTVY010038148.1:0-17167 GCA_036873755.1 Hanleya hanleyi | reverse complement strand
CGTTAACTGGTAACTCATGTTCTGTCAACTCGTGTGTTGATCTTAGTTGTTCTACTACAAACTGTATTGATTTAGTTTCCTGTAAGAAGTGTGGTCAACAGTATGTTGGCAAGACCACCCAAAGACTCCATCTTAGGGTGAACGGTCACAGAAGATCCGTTAGGAAAAAGCAATTGCTTATAGGTAGACATTTTTCTGGACCCGACCATGGCTGGGATAACTTTAGTATTCAGATCATAGACGTCGTCTATCCATCTATTAAGGATTCCCCCTTTGGATTTGAGAGAAAAATCCGAGAGCGGGAATTATTCTGGATGCTAGAACTTGGGTCAGTGTTTCCGTTTGGTTTAAATAATAATGTCAGTGGGTTCGGCAATGCTACAACCCGCCGTTCAAATATATCCAACATTACCCAACTATTTAAACCCCATCAACGGAGACAACGCAGCCATGGTTGGCGAAAGTTTAATAGTTCGATGATTCACGATCATATCAGTTTAAATTACTTAGTGGGTTTAACTAACGCACCCAATAGTATACATAGCTTACGTACAGTTCTGTATGCGTTACCTCTGAGAGTTTTAAATCAAATAGCCAGAGATATACAACAATCTGCGTCTTCAGGAAATATAATACCATCAAAAATCAGTAATGTATGTCAAGATATAGCGTATTTTCGGTTGTATCGTCCAGTGAACATAATCGAAACATCTCAAGATCGGCTTTTCTTGAAACTCATCTACTTAGGCAAAGGACTGGACATCATTAATTTACCTCGAATCCTGAATGATCCAGAGGTACGCAACGCTGTACCAAACTATTTCAAGTTCACAGAACCTCCTTGCATTTCATATAAGTATACTAAATCTATAGCCACCAAAATATTCAAATACTCCAATGCTGTCAAGGAGTTTGACTGGAACTTATACACGTCAGGAGGCTATAGTTGTGATTGTGAATTGTCGAACTTTATCTATACACCATGCAAACATACTGTGACTGGTGACCTTGATGTGGTGAGTGATAAGGATCTGAAATTACTCCTGATGAAAGGACCTAAATATAGAGAGCCAAGAAGAATAAATCTGAAGGCCGACCAGAAGATAGTCCTGTCTGCATTAGAACAGCACGTTATTAATTGGTCTAAGCGGGAAAAAGTTGAACCTACAGTACTCGCTGATTGGCTGGACCTCACCAAGAGCAAGGTCGTTGAAACAATCCGCCATATTGACAGAAGTACTCTGCCCCAAGCAAAACAAGTACTGAGAAACCTCAATTCGCAAGAAGTTCTAGCAAATCTCCAGAGTATATTCGTCATAGTCCCAGCAGACAAAGCTCCGAATAATATATTATTCATATGTAAATATTACTATTACCAGGTGCTGGTTAAAGAATTGAGTGTAGACATATCTTCATCAAATACGTTTACTTACTCCCAAACTGCATTTACTCTGGAAGATTTATTTAACAATCACCAAAAGTTTCTAAGGGAAAGAGGTATTTGTCTTCCAACCAATCATAACGCCATACCAAAAATATACTGGACTCCCAAAATGCATAAATCACCATACAAACACTGCGTGAAATGGTCAAGTTTCCAATTCCGGAAACCCGCCGGAAACCTATTGGAAACTGTAGCGACACATTCATAGCAGATTCATAGCTGGTTCTAGAAGCTGCACCACCAAGCTTCTTTCAACCCTATTGACGAGGGCCCTTCAGGAGGTAAAACCATTTTGGGAAAGGTATTGCGCCACTATTTCTAAGAACTCTGGCGTTGAATGTATGTGGATATTGAAAAACTCAAAATGTCTAACGGAAGAACTTGATGCTAAAGGTCACATACCGTACAGACATGTATCCACATGGGATTTCTCGACTCTCTATACTACAATCCCTCATCAGGACCTTATTGACCGTATAAGTTCATTAATAGTATCTGTGTTCAAGAAAACTGATCGTAGATATATTAATGTCGGAAGCCATAAAGCATTCTTTAGCTCGACTACATACAAGAGATATCATTCATGGGATGTTTCTTTGTTTATAGAGTTGCTTGAATTTCTCATTAAAATATCTATGTGAAATTTGGCAACACAATATATCAGCAGCATATAGGTATTCCAATGGGTACTAATTGTGCACCCCTGTTGGCTGACCTGTATCTGTTTTCTTATGAATATGACTATATGCAGGCGCTTTCAAAAACCGATCCATTCAAAGCCCGTTCCTTCTCATTCACCAAACGCTATATAGACGATCTTCTCGCTGTGGATAATCGCTATATAAATGACGCAGTGAAGGATATATAGCCACCTTCACTGGATTTGAAGGAAACTACAGATAACCCTACAGGCACATCATATTTAGATCTCTATCTCTATAAAAATGAAGCGGGCATTCTCTCTCGTCGACTTGATGACAAAAGAGATGATTACAATTTCGACATCGTAAACTATCCCTTTCTGGATAGTAATATTCCAGTGGGACCTGCATATGGCGTATACATATCTCGCTTAGTAGCATTTGCTAGATCCTGTGTTAAATGTGATGATTTTAATCAACGTCACAAAACATTGTTGCAGAAACTTATAAAATAGGGCTATTCCACCAAGCGCCTCCACTCAAAGTTTCTCAAATTTGGCGATACATATCGCATGCTGATAGCAAAATACGAACGTAGCGTGCAAGATCTATGGCGCTACGTTTCGTAACTTGTGTCTAATTCCGCTTAACCCGGGGCTAGGGGCCGTATGAACCCATGTACTTCAAGATCCTCATGGTACTCATATGAACAGTCACAATCAAAGCGTGACTGAGATACATCATTCTTTAGATGACGACTTTACAACGAATATTATGGATTAAGAATACTGATCAGCGATACGGATTTGATATTTTTGGAACATCATGATGTCTTGCCGGCATCATTGAAAACTGTTGACCGCTTCTCTCTTGCAGGAAACAAGCCTATGTTTATGTATATTATGATTGTCTTTTTGAATTTGGTGCTAATACTGTTATATGGAATATGGAATAGGTCTTTGGATTATGGACGAGGATATTCTCTAATGGACGACGGCTGGATTATGAATGACGGACTAGACGCTTGTAATTGTTCTATTTCTGGATATTTTCTTTTATCACTCAGTAATAATGAATAACTCTCTCAATGAGCCATAGATGTGATCGTTTGACAAAGTGTCAGCATTTGGCGATGGTAGACTGTGGGACTAGTCTGCGATGCGCTTGCGACATTCAGACAAATTTTTCACGAAATTACAGGTGAATGATCTGATTGCGATCAAAGTGACTATATCTTCTAACTTTGTAATCATTCGACTAAAATGATTGGGCTGATTTTATACGCTCGTGGGCATGTCTTTTAAAAAGCCCTCACGTTTACTTTGCTTGTATGATGTATTCAGATGTAGATATTGAATTTTAGCAGTTTTCTATTCAACATATACTGATTATACTGATTAGAGAGAGAGAGAGAGAGAGGGGGGGATTAAGGTCTAACGTCGCTTTTACAAATATTTCAGCTATATAGCGACGATGAAACAAAAGTCTAAGTATTCAAGTTAGTAACTGAGTAATCCAACAGATTAAAACATACACACATTAAAACTTATGCAACAAACCGATTTCTCTCAAATAACCTTTGATATAGTCTTCTTTCACCCGACTGAAAGGACCTTCTAAAGTAGCTGCTAGATAAAAGGAATCTTTTACAATCTTAATATCTATACAGTCGATAAGAATATGTTTCACTATGAGATATTCGTTTCACGGGATACACCTTGGGACTGCCTCTTTTTGTAGTAAATGTTCGTGAGTTAATCGTGTATGACCGATTCTACATCGCCTCATCATGGCTTGATCGAAACCTTTCTGGCTGTTCAGATGAGTATAGCCTAAAATGTTATGAACTCATGCAGGTAGTGCCATGTACTCATATTTCGGTGTTTTTTAACACTTTAAATCCAGTTAATGTAATACTTCTATGAAGTTGTAGGCTATGTTTTCTATAATTTGCGAATGAATATATTCATTCCAGTATATTTTAGAATCTATCAGCAACTCCATTCCTTCGAACATTGAAAATTTCAAATTTCCACACTGCTAGTTTGGCATTGTTCTTTTACCGGTAGTGTTTTGGTGATCACTGTACTAATTATTATTGTCTATCTTCGGAATGATGACATGTGTAATGATTTCAAACGTAAAATCTAATAGTTTGGTTAACTTAATCACTTTCCGACAAAGAGCACGCCAAATAATTTCAGAATAGGTGATTTCAGATGTGTCATCAAGTGATATTCTACTAGTTCCAACGAAACCCGTCGTTCTTATGTTCAGAAATATCATTGTTGAAAATATTAAATGAAATATCTACACTACCCTATCGTTCGACAACTTGTCAGTGTTGATAGCTATCCGGACAGGAAGGCGTTGTATTATAGATCTCTTTTCCTTCTCTGGCCTGCTCGCCATGTGAAACATTGCAATGAATAACTGATCGATCAGCCCTTGTTAACTGCTTTCGTTTCTAAAGTTTGGGCCTGGTACACACGATCACGTTTCTCTTGACAAGTGAGACTAAATTCATGAAAATCTGTAGTGGTCATTAGCTTGTTTCAAACTTGTATTACAGACGCTGACCGCATTATATAGCGAGTGGTCGTTCTAGTCTTCCACAAATTTGGGCTCACCTGTCAAGGAAAACATGTCATGTGTACCAGGCCTAAGTAAATTCAATGTCTGGTTGTATGTGCTGCATCTCGGCTCATTTCCTTTAAAATGTGCAAAATAGATAGATTCCTTGTATATTGACCATGTAAAGAGGAGGATAATTCATTCCATATTCCATAATATATTTGATCAATTGGAAGGAGAGGTATTATTGGAATTGTACTCTTTTCATGACATTTAGCAAATATAATTCAATTTCATAGAGTAGATAGGCCATGGGACATTGTTTTCAGCATGCTAGTATATAATGCGAAATGATTAATTGTTTCGAAACTCGAGATAAAGAAGATATTGTGTTCAAGCGTACCTGAGATACAACACATATCACGAATCGTTAGATTCTTGGTATGAGCTTTAGAATAGGTTAACCAGAAGACTATTCTGTCAAGTCATGTGACGCAGTCAGTATGTCGGCACCACTTCCCACTTCCCTCATATGTGTTGTAATTTTTACCTGTATATGGCGAGATTCTGCTGGTGGCCGTTTCGTCCTCGAGGCCCGCCCCCTGTACAGAACATTTGGTCTTTGATATATGTTGGCATTTGTGGGAAGTTGATGCTGGGTCGACATCGGGCGTTACAGACTAGTCTTTTGTGTTAAATGCCGCCATTTACATCTGACGACGATACAGCTCACCAATCTCCGATGTACGAGTTATCACAGCGAAACAGCTCACCAATTATCAGTATACGAGTTGTCAGAGCATTTCCATCCTAGCTCTCTATATTTGTATCTAATATCGCTTATGCCGGTGCTAGGGGCCGTGTGGTCATATCAGTCAAGTTGCCACATGAACAGGTACAATAAAAGCGTATCTGAGATACAACAGATATCACGAATCCTTAGATTCTTGGTATGTGCTTTAGAAAGGTTAACCAGAAGACTATTCTGTGAAGTCATGTGGCGCAGTCAGCATGTCGGCACCTCTTCCCGCTTCCCTTATATGTGTTGTAATTTAAACTGTATATTGATAAGGTCATCATTTTTGCCATTTACATGATCTAATGAGGTCGCTATACTAATTGGTTAGCAAAAAACGGAGATAATTATTAAGTGACTGGTGAATTTGGTGTGGCAAGAAGATACTTGTACTGCAAGTAATATAAAACATTCACAATATCACTGTTCTTATTTGAGTGTGGGATTTCACCCCAGCAGTTTGCTTTTGGACACGTCGTCCAATGTTGATTTCAAGACAGCAAAGACTTTGTTCAGCATTGTTCCGTTCCAGTTCCCACACTGCAATATGTTTCAGCGGACAACAGAATAAAAAGCGCAAGAATTAGCAGCACTAAACTTAAAGTAGATTTGTTTTTCTACTATCTGATTGAGTCTCGACAATCAGACCGTCTTACACTCGGTCTTTGAAAAGGCAGATGAGGCAAATTTGAGGTCGCAGTACATGCTCTGGTCTGCCGTGCTGGCTGATTTATATGTTTTAAATATAGTGGAAATTAACAAGACTTGGGTGCGAATGCAAATTCGACAATCAAAAGACAACGGCTACTATTGAAAAACCACGCGCATGTAACAACTGTAGTAATGGATAAGAACAGAATACTGTCGAAAAAATTATTTATTGCGATGGTTGAACATTCGATATCCTTCGTGATTCTAAAAATAATATGCTGATGACGGAAGTTCACACTGTTTGGAGAATCGTAATAAAAACAAAACTATTCCATTCGACCCGACAAAAGAACGTCGTCAATCGGATATTCAAGTTAATGGAAATGTTTCTTACCTTCCCCGGACCTTGAATGTACAGATTTACCTTCACAAATATCCAAGAAATTTGTTTGTTCTTCGTAATTTTAATACAGATGTACACACTCAACCATCCCGCCGAGGGTGCTGTCGATTAGAGCATGAACATGGATTTTTAGGGATCGTTTCCATTAATCTTTTTTTCTTCAGTCGCGATTTTTCTTCAATTTTCTCGATTGAAAAACGAGCATTCGTGAATCTGCTACGAGGATATCGAGAAAAAAAATTGGAAAAAACGATTTAGCCGTTTCTGAAAAAAAATTCTCGTGCGATATCGTTTTTCAATCGGTTACCCACACGCGATCCGTTTTTGATCGCGAATCTTCAATCGCCAGGGAATCGGGTTTTTTTTTTGAGGTGCGAGAGAATCGTGAGGCAGAGTGATATCTGACACATAGGCCGTGTTGCCGTCGTACGCCGCTCTACCCGCGAACTGGGAACTACATTTAGTGTTGATTGCGGATTTGTCGATGGAAAACCTATATTACTATACTATACTGTATAAATGCGTAAGATAACCAAATAATATATATGAGTCACGATCTCTAGTCTCCTACAAGCCGAAGTAGAGCCCGGCGTATGCTGGAAATATCTATACACATACCTGTACCATACTTTGTGTGACGTCCGCGCTCAGATTTACTCTGGCGAAGCGTATATGACAAAATTACATGTTTATTTAATAATCGTGTGAGCCGACAATGTGTTAATGTTCAGTCAATCCCTTCATACGTCCGATAATTTCCTCATATATTCATGAAACTTGGTATAAACAATACAGGATGATATTCGCAATATTTTGTTTTTGTAAATACCGGGTATATGTAATAAGTGGATTTGAGTTCGTCGTTGATTGCATTATCAGGATGATTTTGGCACAGACTTAATAGAGGTGTGAATGGGCGAATGGCGATAACCCAGAACAGCTTAGCCTTCAAGCCGAGAATTTCTAGGTTGATTAAGGTGAAAAATAGTGTATTTAAATATGAATATTTTGCTATAGTAAAACATGTATTAGGAAAGGATTTCCATTCATGTTTTGGTACAGTTTTTAAACTAATGAGATGTGAATAACTTAAAAAAATCACCATCAAGTTAATTTTATTGATTATAAGAATATTCGCGGCAGCGATTTCCCATTTATATTAAATACATATCACAATGGCGATTGAATCGCATATAACGGTTGGATTCGCATATGTACAATGCTTTTTTTATTTTAATCTTACATTTTGATAAATGAACTATGAATGATTTCAAATATACTGATATTTTATATTAATGCAGTCATTTCTCATATAGTATTATACGCGGTCAGTGGCGTTGTTTGATTCTTCAGTAACCAAGTTACATGACCTGAATTCTACAGGCCTTTTGAAACACATCTTCGCATCGTCAAGGTTTCCGTTTTAGCCAAAGGCGAGACCTTGATCATCTTGCCAAGCAAACCGCGTTCAGCCCACTTGCAGTGTTTTCCATACTGCAATTACCAGGCTTGTGGGATATTTGATGGTGAATGAATACGTGTATTTTCATCATATTGTGAAAAATAATCAATATCATTATTTTCTTTGAATCATTTCTTTTATATATATATATATTCCCTTTGTATTTATTAATTCTCATAATTTGTTGAAAATATACGTATTCATCTCCCACCAAATATCCCACAAGCCAGGCAAATGCGGCGTGTTGCACTTATAGACTCCCACTTTGGGAGCCGCACAACAAAACTCCCACCCAGGGAGCTCCAGAATAGATTAATTCACACAACCGAGCAAACAAGCAAAGCAAAATAATGACATTTGCAAATAGTTTTACAAATGGCCCGCGCCATATATCAACTAAGTGCTTTCGAAGACCCAAAAGCCCCATATGACAATGTTTTATTCAATACAGCGCCATCTATCTACACAAGGAAAATGGTGATGTAAGGACAAAAAACGCCGCGAACAGCGACAATCTGACGAATCAACTAAAAATGTCAGCACGCACAGATGTCAAAAACGTTCACGTAAAATACTATACAAGAAATCTGGAATAGTACCAGCTTTAAACCAGAGAAATACTCAAAATAATGGACGAAATTGCAAGTGCAAATGACTCAATCTGACCATATTCGGGCCTGTGTCCCATACAAAATAAATGTAAATTTGAAGTTATAATTATATGTATATATATATATTGTTCATCATTATATAGTTTCAAACATGGTGTATTGTCGGGTCATACGTGATTCTTAAACCTACATTGTCGGGTCGTAAGTGTATTGTCGGGTCTTTTTGTCATTGTCGGGTCGTTATGAATTTCACACATACGTTGTCGGGTCTTTTCATATATACTTTATCGGGTCGAATTTGACCACTGATCGATTTTGTTAAAAGTGGTCAAAACCATTTTGGAAGTATGAAAGTTTTTATTTGATGTTCCATCATCGAAGGGAGACAAAATCTGATGTGGCTTCTCCTTGATGAGCGAAGAGAAATCCTGCGCATTTAAAGTATTGTTTTATGGTTGTTTTCGAAAGATGACGTGGTTATAATTGATGCTGGATTTAGATAAGACATTCAGTAGCCAGTAAAAGCCCTGATCCCGGGGGTTTGGGGCTGGACAAGCCCAAATTTGCCTTTTCCTATGTTTTGTGTATATAGACGATACAGCGAGAAAAGTCAGCCGAGAACCAGCAGTGTTATAGATTAATGCCTGGGACGTATGTAGAATGCTCAGGATAACCCAGAACATGCGTCACAGCCAACATTCAGTAGATAGCCATCGTCCAAAATTCTGTTTCCCTATGTCATAGGTATATTTATGATAGACCATATAAAGTTACTACAGAATGTACATAATTATAGAGGTTGTATGTACATGTAGAATGATCTCAATAACTTAACATAATCCTCAAATCCGACACTCAGTACCTAGCCGTCGTTCAAATTGTGTTTCCTATGCCATGAGTATATTTATATATAATCGATCATATGCAGCCATAGGATAATGATAATAATGGAATCAGTTCCAACATTCAGCGGCAGCCATCGTTCGTAAAGTCTTCCTTTGTCTATATGTGAAAATATTATATGGTATAACTGATACTTCACGGTATACACATTGAACAGCGCACCATATAGGCTACATAGAACAAGCTCTTGATTGTTACACGGGCTACGTTAGCAACTCCTGGTGAAGCCCTATCGAGTTTTAACTTTTGAACTATTTAAGGCTCACTAAAGTTAATAACTCGTATATAATCACCGCCATCCCCTAATTTTCTCGCCGTCCCGATTTTTTTTTTCATCTTTCTGCAATGTCTAGGACAAGTTATTTCAAGCAATGTGTGCCGAATAGTATGAAATTCCAGTCATAATTCGATTTGCAAGATGATTTGTTGACTATTATCCTCAGCCACCATTCTACTTTTGTTCACGTATCCCGCTTATCTTCATCCGTGGAACAGCATTGATGACTATTCATGCTATATCGTGTTGTTGGTAGCTTTACAACGAGATTCCTGGGCTTTGTGAAGAATGAATAATGCAAATGCAATGCAGGTTAAGGCGGGTGCACACCTTCGCCATTCTGTAAGCGATAAAGATCGGACCATAAGTCTATAAGTGTGCGTCAAACTATTATTCAACGGAGTCGGACGTATCTGTTTCGAGTTTTCGCGACTGAGGTGTGAGCACAGGCCCGCAAAACAAGAGATTGGGGGGGGGGGGGTGGTATTAGGGTGAAGTTCGAAATATGGAGTCTCTATATATAACTCCATGCTTTAGGTGTGAAACGGACTTTGGGTGAATCGAGAAATAAACGGTTTACCGCCAAACAAAATACATCAGCATATTTTACAAGTATCACTTTATATATTCCCGTCGTCAAATTAGTAAATTTGTGCAATTTTTTACCTTTGCCGGGCGATTCAAAATCCAACGTAACTGTCCGTCCATCTAGGAACAGTTAGATTATGGCGGGCTTCGTTCTCAATTCTGATTGGTCAGTCTCGACAGCTGATCAGTGCGTGACCTCTCTTGCCGGAGGCGTGTCGCGACTGACCAATCAGAATTGAGAACGAAGTCTGTCATAATCTAACTGTTCCTAGATGGGCGGACAGTTACGTTGGATTTTGAATCGCCCGGCAAAGGTAAAAAATTGCACAAATTTACTAATTTGACGACGGGAATATATAAAGTGAAACTTGTAGAATATACTGATGTATTTTGTTCACCCAAAGTTCGTTTCACACCTTGATGTTTATTTATATAAAGCATGGGGCTATATATAGAGACCCCATATATCGACACTTCACGACACTTCACCCTAATACCACGCCCCCCCCCCCACCAAATCTCTTATTTTGCGGGGCTGTGGGTGTGAGCAATCGGATATGATCGCGAAGCTAGGTGTGCAACTCCAGAAGGAATCGCAATCGATATACGGTATTCAAAATAGTTCAGTCATATCGCGAAGAGTCAATAAGCCACCACTCAGCTGAGGTGCTTTTGGTTACCGGTACGGTCATTATCGTATGATGTTGAAGTGGTAGCGCCAACAAATATTATCATATCAGTTTGATTTCTGAATTATTATGACGACGTCGCGAAGGTGAGCAGCAAACTCTTTCTGTTGACGGCGCCGGTATGCACAGGCCTTTAGTTCTGACAACCATACATAGTTTCTCATGGATAATTTTCTGACTGAAATTCGCTTCTCGGGAATGCAAACACTTTACCGTCCTGATCTGGAAATAGTTTCAAAACCAATCTAGTGTGTGTTAGATGAAGAGGGGAAAGATTTTGATTGGCGCAGTTAACGCATTAGGGCCCACCTCGACCTTTCAACTGAATCTTTCTTCAGTTTTAATGTTCCTTCAAAGAAAAATGAATGTTGGTTGGAAATGTATACATTAGACATGTGTCACCTGAGTACGTGTTTCAACTCGTCTCCCCAGATTTGACAGTCTGATTGGCTAAAAAGTCGAGTTACTGTACTGATAACGAAATCAATCCAAGTCAGTTTTCCCTTTAATATTTTCCGGAAATTCGCAAACTAAACTTGGATTCAATGAACACACGCGATGGTGTTCCTTTCTACAAAGGATCAGCTATGTCGCATCAACATATACAGTCCAGTATATTTCACTGGAATCCTACTTCCGAGCAATCATTTTACTGAAGTCTCCCCTTGGCAGCAGACCGTAATGTATCTGAATGATAATGGTATGCGGCGAGGTCACATTTTCTGGTAAGGTTCTACAAGCTTAAAAATGAATCAAAGAACACTCATATATTTCTGTATTTTGCCAATTAAATAGGCGATATATAAGTAATACATTGTTTCCAACTAGAAATAGAAATAACAAATAAAAATAATATCACTACACAAAAAGGCGGATTTCTCGCACTGGTGAAAAGTATTGCTTATTAATGGGGGAGGCCACCGTTTGCACTTCTTTACATAGATGCCCTCTAGTGCGGATGTTTGTATTTCATAGCGTATGACCCGTACATTGCAGCTTGGAGAGGCCAAGATGACAAATACATTTACGGGATATATATTATAGATAAGGTATCCTATATTTCATATACCCAAAATAGTATGGTCACAGGTATGGAATATTTAGTATCAAATTATATTCCATACAGCAGGAAATGTAAAATAACCAATTATGGCAAGACTGCCTTAAATTTAATCAAATAAAACTCTTTGAATACATTCGAGAGGTATGACAAAGTATTTGTATATATGAATATTTATTTAAATTTAACCTATCACTGAAATGCAATGTCGAAGTTCCATCAACCGGCTTCCCCCAAGAGGTACGTCTCATACTTGTTCATTATGCTTTTTAACGTCATAAGAAGGTAATTCTTTTATATGGCAAATATTAAGATTTGACATCATGAAATGGTAATTCTGATACACGGCAAAAATATGAAGATTTCATCTAATTTTATCTAGACTGTAAGAAAACCAAATGAAGCATTATAAGTTATTTCACCGTCTGGTAAATATACGCATATTTCGATGAGAGCAAATATTCAGTTTATCCCTTTCACTGATGGTTATACGAGTATGCCATTCCGTTTTATATGATCAGCAAATATATGGTAGAACAGAACTTTTGCAACCAGTTTGGTAAATACTGCAAATATATGCAAATGTTAAGGAATGACTGCGCTGTAAATATATTGGAAATATTTTCATTTACCAACAGTTTAATATCCTTTAAATGTTGTCAATTGTAATATTTCATTTTGAAAATTAATGCAAATATGAAAATGTGATATGGTTTCATTGTGTGTAGGGTATATAATTTTTATTTTGATCATTCAACACGCTCTCGTGGATAATATGAGTGTGTAATACGTGGCGTAACACGACAAGTGCAAGGGAACATGTGGGGTTTCTTTGCTTATTTCATACAGTGCCAACTACAATGGATTGGTTAGAAAGCTCTACTTCTTGGCGATTTCCACTTCGTCGTTTCAGGAATCAGGAGTCACCCTGTAGCATAAGATGGAAACGAGGAATACATGTAATATAGAGGACATCGTAACTCTTCCCAATACAACGTATAAAATAAGCTACGTGATTCACCGGTAATACACGTAGAAATATTACACAATTCAATGTAATATAATTTACAGAAAAATGAAACAGAAGTAAAACTTCATACTGTCCTGTCTCAAATTTGTCACAAATGCGGCCTTAATTTACTATCCATATCCGAGTATCCCACACTCTGTGTAGCGAAGAAATTGAATACACATGTTTAACTTCTCCTTGCTGAAATTTACACAAGATACATATAGGTGCACGATAGTTCCGTTCGATCCAACAGCATGCCGTTTCGTCACTCCAACATGTCGAAACGCGAGTATTTGTTCTTGCATGTACTTCTCCCACAAGCAAATTTAGTGAACTGATTCTAGCTGTACACTGTATGCTTGGTTATAACGCATGCATCACTTTTGTCTTGGCGAAACATATGCACGTTGTGATTGGTTGATCATTATGTTAGCCTGATAAGCGTAATATGATTAGAATTCTGATTGACAGACAGGTCGGGCCTGCAGACAACAGGCGACTTTTACATACATTAATCCCTAATACAACCGTCTTCCCAAGATATCTAAAAGATAAACGGGAATATATCATTCGTCTATCGGATAAGCTAAGATGAAGACCCGGCTTATCGGCATGGTGAAGCAAGTTATGCAAGCTTATCTATGGTGGCCAAAAGCAATTAAATCCGAATGTGCAAAGTCTCCAATTTCCAACAATGCCCAGATATCTGTATCTTTATATTAGCGATGATGAAGTGGAACAATAGAATGCAGTAGCTCCTACAAGAGACTGTCTAGACAGTGATATTCCTGAAATATCCCGATAAGAGAATTTCGGGTGCATTAAATTTTAAACCAGAGACCGCACAATCACAGTCTCTGGTACCAGGTATAAATTTAACAAAATATGCAAGATTTATCGTTCAAAGAATTGAGCCTAAAGCATATTTTGTCAACTTTTGAAAGCATGTCGTATATTGTTAGGACATTCCACGTTGAAGGATGGGAAGAAAAGTTATTCTGGTGAAGCCGACAGAGGACCTGCACGTCCAATGCGTCAGTAGTATACAAAGCGTAAATCTCTGAGGATTTGTGGAGGACGGAATGTGGAAAAAGAAATGTTGGTTGTAAATAAGGATTGTTTGACCTCACACCAGGAGCTTCAATATGACCCTCCGCCCTTATGGGGTAGTGCAAACGCAGGAATATCACTGTCTAGACTACGCATGTGCAGTCCACACGCCAAACTCCTCCTTTAGATGATACCCTTTTAGTATGCAAAAATCTCCATATATTAGATCGAGTCTATTTTTCTAATATCTGATGTTAGTTTATTGGTAAATTTATAATATAGAAAACCGCTTTTTCTGACCCCAATATGGTTGACTGTGGCGATTGAATGCAAATGTGCATGGTGTATATCCACACGGCTCTAACTAGCCTGTCGGTCCGCCTCGGGTGAACTGGACATCTGGCTATGTTCTATCAGTCAGTGATAGACGTACAGTGCTATGACAATTATTAACAAAACAATGCAGAATATGAAATATGAATATGAAATTTTTCAGTGGCAGTCGGTTTTGAGTATAGACCAGAACGTTGTATTTCACTGAACATTGTGTTTATCGTCAGATTTCAATCGCCGTTTTGGGACACCGATTTTGTGTAAAATTGGTGTCTAATCAAACGTTTTCTGTGAACTCAGGAAATTATCTTAGCTCAATTAAGAATACACAAAATATCGAAATGGACCTGGCGCGGTTCAGTGAGATTTTGGCCACCATGGAGATCTCACAGTGGAACCCATTCTTATTGACTGTATAGCTTTTAAGATTTTAAGAGATTCTTTTTATCGAGCAGTTATTTCAGATGATCTTTTTAGTCGAGTGAGAGAAGACTGTATCTTAGTTTATTTGAGAGAAATCAGTTTGTGGCATGAGTTTTAATGCATGTGCATGTCTTTTGGTGTGTTGTGTT
Source organism: Hanleya hanleyi (assembly GCA_036873755.1). Classification (NCBI taxonomy): domain Eukaryota; kingdom Metazoa; phylum Mollusca; class Polyplacophora; order Lepidopleurida; family Hanleyidae; genus Hanleya; species Hanleya hanleyi. The sequence continues at coordinate 2,101 of JAVTVY010038148.1, read as the reverse complement.
GATTACTTATGGTTTGCTGGGTTGTTGAATTGCTTTTGTTAGAATTCATAGAATTTTGTTTATTTGTCGCTATATAGCTGAAATATTGTCGAACGCGACATTAAACTTAGCTTATTCTCTCTTTCTCTCTCCATGGCACCATGAGGTGCGCTTTCAAGTACCAAAATGAAATATCACCTACGAAAGAAAGTTTCAATTAGCCGGAGGATGGCAAAATAAGGAGTCGAAATATCGAGTCAAAATGAGCCGTACGCTTTTCAGAGCTATTGAAGTATATCATGTCTTATGGTCTGAGTAATTTCCGCTCTCTGGGTCTTAGGGTGTTTGAATAACAGTATCTTGAAGTAGTGGATTTGTGCAAAGTCGCCTATTTCGAACAGAAAACAGCACATTTTCTATCCGTGAACACACCAGGCCAGTCTAGAACCAATAACTTTACCCCGAAATATTGGTCGTGTCAGTAGTCAGTTGTTGCCCAAAATATTGCGTATTACACATCATATTATCCCCTCCATCACCTCACACCCAACCTTGGCAAGCCGCGTTGGGTGTTACAATTTTTGTTTGCTGTTGTCGGCGGTGTTCGCTCTTGTCCAGTCAGAAGCCGCACTATAAGAAACTACCGTTGTGTAGCGTCAATCTTCAGCCATGTTCGCTCTTGTTCGTATTCAAATGTCATCCAACTGTTCTAGTAATCTATGAGCCCATTTGCTGTCCAAGCCACTCTAATCGTAGTCCACTCTACGATCGCTTCAATACGGCATCCGACAAGATCCATTCAGAGCAAAGATGTTCCCTAGAGATCGATCTAAAAGTTCCTGTTTTCTATTACTCCTCGACTGCGCCTGAACACAATGGCGTCACTTCCAGTCCAAACCACCTCAACCGTAGTCTACTCGCCGAGAGCGTCAAAATCAGCCAACGGTTTCAAACTTTACCGGGAAATCCCTCGCCAGTCAAGTTACCGGAATTGACCTTTCCAAGTTGCTATATCCACCACTTTATCCCTCCTCACCGCGTCCCGACAGGTTTAGACTACACGGCCCACAATCCACACCGAAAATACGCTTTCTCTCTTACTCTCCAAGTTCGCATTCGTGTATCACTGACCCTACACTGGTCAGGACCCTGTAGAAAACGATAGTTCAGTCACCCCCACGTCTTGTTCCGAATGGGCATCCAGGTTTTTCCTGTACCATTCAGAGTTCTCTCCATTCGCGCAAAGATGGAGCCACCGCTTGGTTGAACGTGTGCACCCTTACTCCCCTACCACACTATCGTATGGCGCATGCCTGGGCCCCCGGAGTCTCGTTGCATGGGTGAAATCTCCATGTCTCCCACCCCTCTCGCTCTCCGTAAATCGTCCTACTTTCTCTTGGCATGCTCAATCCATTGCGCATGTGCAGGGTCAAAGATCAACACCGGTCACGATATCCAAAGGTCAATGGACGGCCAGATCTTCTTTCTCTACTACTTAGAATTATATTTCTCAAGGAATAATCCCTCTTTTGGGGCAATGAAACAACGCATTATTCAGCATAAGTGGTAACCAATCTTGTGCGACACATGTGAAAACTATTCAGATGGAAGCAAGAAGGTTGGTTACTATCAAAGTGAGAACGTGTATTGATAATTATGAAACACTGGTGATATCAATGCTAATTCTGATCAATATATCCCAACTGATTTTTAATTTTGCTCTATTATGCAGATTTGCACAATCGTACATAAAAAACACCGGCGCGTGTCTATATCAACAAGGTTTGCGTGCTATTGTACCTGGAAGAGTTTGATGAACTTACTTGAGAGCATTTTCGAGAATCCCGCAGTGCGTCAGATATCTGTGTGCATTCCGATTAAAATAAATATATCCCCCTAATGTGCACATTACTACATGGGACCACTTTTCCCTAAAGAGAGGCATAAGAGAATGTTTAGTATCTCCTGAAACTTTCTGGTTGTTCAGCTGATCGAAAGTGTAATTGATACGACAATATAGGTTGGTCAGAAAAGATTTCATTAAAGTTATACCATAGAATTTCAGATTGAAAACTACACAAAACATGAACGGACACATTTTCAACATAGTGAGGAAAATCTA
>JAVTVY010038147.1:0-17076 GCA_036873755.1 Hanleya hanleyi | reverse complement strand
TACCTTCTGGGATCGTATTGTGACGGCAGCTATCAATACTTACGCTGCAGCGATCGAGGACGCCGGAGAGGATAATTTACAACAGGTGTACACCCAAATGCGTCCCCGCATCAGGAAAACAGCCATGGTGATCTATGAACAGTATACCTTACTACCGCTTGAAATGAAAGGCGACCCCACGCACAGATCCATCATGAAGACCAAGCGTCACTTGAAAGAGGTTATGGGGCTATCACCCACCGAGGCCCTGGAAAATGCGATCAGAATGCGCAAACAACTGTTTCAGGACATGCTGCCCGAAGAATATCCAGGCCTGCCCGACCACGCTTAGGTCACACCGAGCAAAGATGGAACTTTCTGAAATGGCGACTTCTGATTGGACAAGAATGCATCTAACGGGCAGGAACGAATATGACAGATGCAAATGGTGGCCTCTGATTGGGCAAGAGTATTTTTGAGTCGTAAACATACCCAACGCGGCTCCCCCAGCGTGTGTATGATGTAACATTGGGGAAAATAAACTATATTAAAAAAACTTCTTCTTGTTGTTCTCTCAAGTGTCATCCTTGTTGTTGTTATTGTTCTCTCTCCGTTCTGTTAATGCAAAAATCCTAATTTTACATGCACCCACCCCATTGACTTGATAGGCTGGCCCCGATAAGCCCGGGGACCGATATTAACCCTTTGGGATAGGGTTGATAGGGGTTTTCCTCTATTTTAGGGGTAAAGTCCGTGTTCCGCTTTTTATATTTTCGAGACAAATCCTCATTTTACATACACCCACCCATGACTTGCAAAATCCTTCCGTAGGGACCCCAAGTCCCCGACTCAAATGAATGGACGGCATACAAGTCCGTACATGCACTCCTAATCACGTGACCGCCGCATGATGGAAAAAAACAGATACAAGTCTGTACATCCATTCCATATGGTCCTGGAGGAGCGCTTCACTTTGACACATCACTCGACCCAATCGGTCCATGCAGCGTATTTGAAGTGTGGGAACTAATTTCTGTCCGCGGAGGCAGACCGCATCACCGCCAGACCACATCACTGCGGAGGAATACATGCCCCATGCACTTGACCATCACGTGACCTCCACATGACCTCCACATGAGACGGCGCCCTTTTTGAGACGGCGCACTCTTCTGCCGGTTTTCGCCCGTACTATAATGCACTTGACCTCGACGCCAGATTCTTACGCCAGGTCAATGGGAGTCTATACCCACAATGTATACTACTCACCTGCTAGCTATACGGCTGCAATATTAGACATACTCATCGGCTTTCGAATGAACCGCCAGTGCAAACAGAATCAACCACTGAGACAGAAAACGATGTCGACAGTATGCAAAAACAGGGTTAAAACTTATGTGATTAAGAGTACGCCAACCTACCTCTTGAATAACACAGCTTGGTTTCTGGAATTCCCTATCTCTTCTGACAGCTCGTCACTCCGTACGGTATGTTTTCTTATGTGACATTGTGAAAAGTGTAGGTCATATATCTCAGCGCTTGGTTGCTGACGTATGAAACATGAGGGGAAATCACCTTTTAAATCGTCCAATGGGGTAGTTAAGGTGTAAATGTTTCCAGTGGATCTTTAAATATACATACAGTAAAAATTTAATATAGGTCAAAGCATTCTTAAAACGCAGAAAGGTGCACGACACCTGATCATATATTATGCATCCATGTATGTAGGGCAAAATGCACAAAGGAATATACATTTTCGCTCTAACAAACATTCGTTTAGCCCAATATTAACGTCATCGTCTGTCTCGAATTCCAATTGTATGAATCAGGTTAAATCCTTCCCAAATCGACAATATAACGCATAGTTACATGAATAATGTTGGCTCCTTGGTTAAAACTCGGTGTCGGTGTACATGTGAACATTTGACGTACTGGTTTGGACTGGTGGGAAAGAAACGGTGGTCCCCAGAGACCAATGTCTCGGTATGTTATGTTTTACGTGGGACAGACTCTGATATCCAATTGACCCTTTTTAGATGTCAGTGTCCGGGTTAGGTTAATTACAAGCGTCTGGTCCGTCATTCATAATTCAGCCGTCGTCCATTAGAGAATATCCGCGTCCATAATCCAAAGACATATTTCATTTTCCATATAACAGTATTAGCACCAAATTCAAAAGGGCAGAAGCGGTCAACAGTTTTCACTGATGCCGGCAAGACATCATGATGCTCCAAAAATATCAAATCCGTATCGCTGATCAGTATTCTTAATCCATAATATTCAGTAATATTAAGTAATAGTATATTAAGTAGTAATAATATTAAGTAGTAATATTAAGTGTAGCAGTGTGACTATAATGTTTGATAGGATTTAAGAATGTACTTGACCTAAGACATGTTTTTGCCATCATGAGGTTTATAGGTCACCTAAGTAGGTCTGTCCCAGGGGTGGGGAAATTCTCTCGAGTGTAGTGCATAGGTTGAATAAATGTAGCATCATGTAAGCTCCCTGAATATATTCTTAGACGGTCTCAATCTCGAATGGACCAGGCTTCCTGGTATCAGGAATTACAAGCGTCTTTATCTAGCCCCTATAGATAGAGATATAAGAAAAATAACGGAAAAACCTTCTCAACTTTCTACATCATTATATTCCGACTGCAGTTTCGAGCGTAATGTTCTTCTCAAGGAATACTGTTTTCAAATGACAGACTGGTATATAACAATAAACATAATAAGAGAGATTAAAAGGGATAATTCAAATGAGTACAATACATGCAATAAACAATAATCAAAATCAAACATAATTGGTCTGCGAAGCAGAGGTGGGTATTTTCAGGATATGACATGCTTCAACAGTTTGATAAATACGTACATGTATTGCATGAAATCTAATTTCAAACATACAAAATAACAAATATATTCAAGGTCTATGTGATCCGTTTAATTCGGAACCATACTTTTCTATAAACATCGTTTCTTTAACATCCAATAAGGCTTGATTCTCATTTAGTACTTTGTAAAAAGGGAAAACTTTAAATGAAGGGGTCAAATGTACGGCACACTGTCTGATGTGTCGGCTGACCGGGAGATAACAATGGTTTTCATTATTAATCTGTTGCCTGTGAACAGTTAATCTAGATCTTAAATCTGTGGTTTGACCGATATACTGTTTTCCACAGCCCTGACAAATCAGTGCGTATTACAGTAAACGTAACAAGAGAGATTAAAAGGGATAATTCAAATGAGTACAATACATGCAATAAACAATAATCAAAATCAAACATAATTGGTCTGCGAAGCAGAGGTGGGTATTTTATGGTGATCTATTTGGGCCAATTTGATCTCGCGCGTCGACTTGCAAAAGTCGACGCACGACGCCCGACGCGAAAAGTCGACGTCGTGTTTTGAAACGCGACGTCGCCCTTTTCGTCGCGCGTCGCGCGTCGACTTTTACAATGTTAAAGAGATAGGCCAAAACTCGACGTCGTGTTTCAAAAGTCGACGTCGACTTTTGCCCTATCTCATAGCATTGTAAAAGTCGACGCGCGACGCGCGACGGAGAGGGCGACGTCGCCTTTCAAAACGCGACGTCGACTTTTTCCGTCGCGCGTCGACTTTTAAAAAGTCGACGCGCGACGGACATTCGCGTCGCGCGTCGCCTTTTAAAAAGTCGACGCGCGACGCGCGACGGACATTCGCGTCGCGCGTCGCCTTTTGGTTTACAAAAGTGCGCATGTCTGGGGGGGGAGCATGTATTACTATAATGTTCACAGCTGTGATTTTCGATTCTTGTAGCTCCTGACTGACCGGTGTTGGTAATTTGGTGAGAATTTACTGCAAGATAGCAAGAATGACAAGATATTTTGCATGAAATGAGACTATGTACAACATAATATATTTGTTTCGCTGTCTGAAATGCTTTTTTTGCTGATCAATTTTCGAACACTGGTACCTGTATTCCACAAAATTCACACCCCTCAATCGAGAGGACAATTCGCATCTATTAGCTTGTCAATGTGTTACTATTTCGCCGGACTAATCCGTAAATTAAATTCAAGTTTCCAATAATGAACAAAAGCGTATGTAAGTAACTATTATGCAGGATTAACAGTATAACGACTGGAAAACAGAGGGAAAATAACTAATCGCTTGTGTAGTTCAATGGAACTGTGAGATCTTGCATTCTGGAGACATCCTGATGAATGTTTCCTGTTAAAACGCGCCATGTTGCATTTTATCTCGAATCATACAACCCTTTTTAATAGTAAGGCTTTGTTTTCTGCCATTTTAGACAAGTGACTATATGCATGATATGCTGTCAAAGTAAAGGTGAGGTGTGGGGTCATTTAACTTTCGTTTTCAGCCGGAAAACAGTAAGATCCCACATTTCCTTTGAGCTACACAAGCTGTTAATTAGTTTTTCTCTGTTTTCCAGTCGTTACTGTTACGGTACTCCTGCAAAACTGTTATTTACATAATCTTTTGGTTCATTATTGGAAACTTGAATTTATTCTACGTGTTAGTCCGACGAAATATGAAAACATTGACAAGCTAATAGATGCGTATTGTCCTCGCGATGGAGGGGTGTGGATTTTGTGGAACACAGGTACCAGTGTTCGAAAATTAATCAGCAATATTCCTACGAAGTAGGCTACAGATCGCAAATTGTCCGGTAATGAGTGAGTGAGTCAGTCCATCCGAATCCTTTCGTCGGCAAAATAAGGAGAACCGTTGACATTAGAACCTTGATTTTTGGCATGAACGTGCATTAGGGCATTGTTACCAGCAAGTTCTGATCTGAAATAATTCTGATTAAAATTAGATTTATAATTAACACTTCAGTATATTGTTATAAATGCATACCATCCATGTGGCCTTTAACAGTATCATGTTCCTTTTATGACCATGAAGCCATGGGACCTCCTTATCAGTGGATTTAAAAGTCATTAAGGCTTGTCCTTGGAACAAACACAGAGAGAGGCTCCATCCCAGCCTTGTGGTTTTTAACAGTGATTTATATCCAAGCCCACTGAGATAAGGCCGGTTTCTAGACATTTCTTAGACATTAAACAGCCCCATAAACTTGCCATCAAATGGGATAAGGCTGGGAGTACAAGAATGTGCGGTGTATTTTCTGTGGACTGTGTAGGCTGTACAGTCTGAATGAAGACAGCCTAGCAGAATTAGTTAAAGCTAGGTGGTTTAACGTTTATCAATGAAGAAAATCATCGATCAACCGCCATAGAATATAATGTGAAACAAGAAAACCGGAATAGTACATTCATCAGATTGCCAATGCCCAAAATGTGTTGTCTCATATATCTAGATAACAACGTGATGTTATTTATTGATAGCTCAGCGAATGCACTGTCATGCCCATTGGGAACCCTTGGCTGTATGTTTCACTGTATATATAACACAGTACAAAACGTGATGGGATAATGAAATAGGAAATGCTAACTTTCCATCATTTGTTAGTGCATTTATCTACACTGCTATTACCACGCAACTTGCCATTCTTAATACACACAATTTCACATCCAAACATTTCATCACAGACCAAATCATGCAGGCTTCAAATTCAGGTCAAATTGCCACTGATGATGAAATATCCTACATCAACCAATTAAGTCAGCCTGAAGCAATAACCCAGCAGAACATAGAAAGATCTGGTATCATCCTTCAGCTTAGCCTGTGGCCAACAATGATAAAATTTACTGAGGGTGAAACAAAGCTGTCCTGCAAGCCACCCAAGGAATTTATCAGCTTGTGTTGGGACATTTTGTTGGTATCATGTAAGTTGTTTAGTAGTTTACTCATTCAAATCCCCATGCCATATTTTCTGTTATTCAACAGACAAATTTCTTTACTGGTTTTAATTGTTTAAGTTTTACTGGGTTTCAACTGCTACAGATAGTAACATAGTACTGATACTGTAGAAATGGGTAGTGTGAATTTAATTATTCCATGTTTAGTACAATTTGTTCACATGAACTGATTGCCAAGAGCTCAGTGCCTGTCCTAATGCCTACCTTACTTCGTAGGTCCTGTAACATATCTGACAGCGAAACAAATAAATTCTGTGGTACATAGTCTCCATGTATGTTAAATATCTTGCCATTCTTGCTTTGTTGCAGTAAATTCTCAGCAAATTACCAACACCGGTCAGAAGCTACAAGATTCGGAAATCGCAGATGTGAACATTTTTTTTTCGTTCGAAATTAACACCCTAAATCACAATACAACGAAACAATACGAGACAGAACAAGACTATATGATACGTACAATACAATAAAATGCAAAATAATACCATAATACCAATTCAACATATTATAACTCAATACATTACAAAACAATACAATTCTAAACAATACCATACCATACAGTACGGTGAAATATGCCATAATACAACACATCACAGTACAAACACACATACACCTTTACATAAAAGAATAAAGTTAACAAAGATTGTGAATTTTATATAATACGTTTGTACAACGTATAGTGGCAAACTTCAATAGATAATTTGATTGATAATTTATTGTGTCTCGTGAACAATATGGAATACATGCTCCCCAGACATGCGCACTTTTGTAAACCAAAAGGCGACGCGCGACGCGAATGTCCATCGCGCGTCGACTTTTTAAAAGTCGACGCGCGACGGAAAGGGCGACGTCGCCTTTTGAAACGCGACGTCGCCCTTTCCGTCGCGCGTCGCGCGTCGACTTTTACAATGTTGAAGACATAGGCCAAAACTCGACGTCGTGTTTCAAAAGAGGACATCGACTTTTGGCCTATCTCTTAGCATTGTAAAAGTCGACGCGCGACGCGCGACGGAGAGGGCGACGTCGCTTTCAAAACGCGACGTCGACTTTTTGCGTCGCGCGTCGTGCGTCGCCTTTTTGAAGAATCAAAACCCGACGCGCGATGCGCGACGGAAAAAGTCTACGTCGCGTTTTGAAAGGCGACGTCGCCCTCTCCGTCGCGCTTCGCGCGTCGCCTTTTGCAATGTTAAAGAGATAGGCCAAAACTCGACGTCGTGTTTCAAAAGTCGACGTCGACTTTTTCCGTCGCGCGTCGCCTTTTGGTTTACAAAAATGCGCATGTACTTAATTTACTGCAACAAAGCAAGAATGGCAAGATATTTAACATACATGGAGACTATGTACCACATAATTTATTTGTTTCGCTGTCAGATATGTTATATTGCTGAATAATTTTCGAACACTGGTACCTGTGTTCCACAAAATCCACACCCCTCCATCGAGAGGACAATACGCATCTATTAGCTTGTCAATGTGTTCACATGGCAGTGTGACTAACGTCACAGGACCTACGAAATAGGGTTTGATATAATTTAAGTGTGTACTCGAGAGATGACTTGGGGGCCCTGTGTGCTACCATGAGAGAATTTATATAGCATCTCTAAATTGACAGTGGGAACTATTAACTTTTCCATATGTCATCGCTGGTGAGTTGTTAGCATAGCAACTATTATCACCCTCAGTTCCTATTACCCTGGACACTGATCAGCCCAGCAGTACAGCACGAGGTATTGGGAGGAGAGTCCGAGAGAGCGGGGCACCCCCCCCCCCTTCTCGGCATTAGGAGATTTTTTTTTTAATTAGCGTAGGGAATGGTGCTCTGTCAGAGCAGTTGAGAAGTAAATGTTTCAAGTCCCAAAATAAGACCGGAAACTGGAAAAGAAACACAAATTTGAAGTGAGAACGGTCAAGATCAGAGATTTGTTAGAATGCAAGAATCAAAAGAGAGCCATTCTCCATGGATATATTTATTTGGCATTCAACTTCAAGGTACCTCATCTGAAGAGAGTACATAATAATAATCAATGAACAATAAAGCACACACGAAAAAAATAAACAACTGGTTATAGGTTACTGAATATAAAACACAACGATGATTTTATTATTGATCTCTTCAGTAATGAAAGATAATAGGGTCATTGCTGTGTTTAAATTTAGTAATTTCTCTCATAAAATCCAGTAATTTTTTATTTCTTTTCGAGGTAGAACATTTTTTAACTAATGACTGAACTGAAGAAATTATGCAATGTTGTATAGGCTGGATATATAAAACGTGCAGTATAATATGCCTTCAACGGAATTCCAAGACCAGCAAATGAGTGAAACGGATACCATCGGAATGTGTGTCAACATTACAGTGAGGCTAAAAATAGATTACTTATGAATCTCCAGTTTAATACTAGATTCAAGTGTACTGTTCAACTAGCCATATTATAGAGATCGCATAGTACATGTAGATCTAATAGACTGATTACGACGTACGAGCGAGCGCACACATGCATGTGTGCTTTTAGATATAATTAAAATATTTTTTGGAAGCTGACGTTTTAGAACAACAACAACGACCACCGAAAGCCAACAAATACCCTGACGCTTCTGTGAGAAGAAGTTTTTCAAAGTTGCTTGGCGCTTCTGACAATGATTTATAAAATACATGTACATGTAAAGTGATACTCGTGGCTCGGTAAAACTTCGCAGCAGACGAAATAACAACCTCCATTCTCCGATAAAATGATTTGCTTCCTTCATGCATCGTGGCATATACAGCTCGGGAAGCGTGGCGTGGACTATTAGGGAAAACATGGCGGAGCTACCTGGAAACGTATAATGCCGACATATTTTGGCAAGTACCATTAAAGTTACTGATATTTTCGAGTGCTGGGCGCATCATTTGTTTTTTTGTTTTTTTTCTTTAGTGCTGGGCGGCCGAAGTTAGTCCCATGCGCTTAAAAGTCACAGTGAAGCATACAGTCAAGGGTTCCCGATGGGCATGACAGTGCACTCGAGTCATCAATAAATAATACAAAATTAATTATAAATAAAATTTTCATCAGAATTCGATCAGCTCAGAACTTGCTGGTAACAATGCCCTAATGCACGTTCATGCCAAAAATCAAGGTTCTAATGTTAACGGTTCTCCTTATTTTGCCGACGAAAGGATTCGGATGGACTGACTGACTCACTCACTCACTCATTACCGGACAATTTGCGATCTGTAGCCTACTAGGAATATTTCGTCGGACTAATACGTAAAATAAATTCAAGTTTCCAATAATGAACCAAAAGATTATGTAAATAACAGTTTTGCAGGAGTAACAGTAACGACTGGAAAACAGAGAAAAACTAATTAACAGCTTGTGTAGCTCAAAGGAAATGTGGGATCTTACTGTTTTCCGGCCGATACGAAAACGAAAGTTAAATGACCTCACACCTCACCTTTACTTTGACAGCATATCATGCATATAGTCACTTGTCTAAAATGGCAGAAAACAAAGCCTTACTATTAAAAAGGGTTGTATGATTCGAGATAAAATGCAACTGTGGCGCGTTTTAACAGGAGACATTCATCAGGATGTCTCCAGAGTGTAAGATCTCACAGTTCCATTGAACTACACAAGCGATTAATTATTTCCCCTCTGTTTTCCAGTCGTTACTGTTAATCCTGCATAATAGTTACTTACATACGCTTTTCTTCATTATTGGAAACTTGAATTTAATTACATATTAGTCCGGCGAAATAGTAACACATTGACAAGTTAATAGATGCGAATTGTCCTCTCGATTGAGGGGTGTGGATTTTGTGGAATACAGGTACCAGTGTTCGAAAATTGATCAGCAAAAAAAGCATTTCAGACAGCGAAACAAATATATTATGTTGTACATAGTCTCATTGCATGCAAAATGTCTTGTCATTCTTGCTATCTTGCAGTAAATTCTCACCAAATTACCAACACCGGTCAGTCAGGAGCTACAAGAATCGAAAATCACAGCTGTGAACATTATAGTAATACATGCTCCCCCCCCCAGACATGCGCACTTTTGTAAACCAAAAGGCGACGCGCGACGCGAATGTCCGTCGCGCGTCGCGCGTCGACTTTTTAAAAGTCGACGCGCGACGGAAAAAGTCGACGTCGCGTTTTGAAAGGCGACGTCGCGCGTCGACTTTTACAATGCTATGAGATAGGGCGTCGACTTTTGAAACACGACGTCGAGTTTTGGCCTATCTATTTAACATTGTAAAAGTCGACGCGCGACGCGCGACGAAAAGGGCGACGTCGCGTTTCAAAACACGACGTCGACTTTTCGCGTCGCGCGTCGTGCGTCGACTTTTGCAAGTCGACGCGCGAGATCAAATTGGCCCAAATAGAACACCATAACGTCGACATTTAAAACACGACGTCGAGTTTTGGCCTATATGTCTTTAACATTGTAAAAGTCGACGCGCGACGCGCAACGGAAAGGGCGACGTCGCGTTCGCGACGTCGGCTTTTCGCGTCGCGCGTCGTGCGTCGACTTTTGCAAGTCGACGCGCGAGATCAAATTGGCCCAAATGGAACACCATAGTATTTTAAGATAAAGATAAAGATATAGTAGAGGAGCGGTATGTAGATCGGTGTAGGTCGTATAGAACGTAATTTTATGATATCCGCTGCCATTGTGGTGTATGGAAAGGTGGAAAATAATCCTATTCTTGAAAACAATTATTAACAACATCGACGAAGACACCAACTGCTAATCAAGCCACTGTGTTTGTGGCCAGCAGTAAATGCAATCACTCTAAACCTCTAGGTCACCTGAAATTCCACATCTGGTTTGAAAATGACAACATTGTGATATAATTAATCTAAATAGTTTTCTCTGTGCGACGAGCTAAACATGGAGTATTGATGATAATAAATTCAGCGACTGTCGACTTTGAGACGGATTCGCAGAAGTCCAAATAAGATGTAATATTTTGAGCTTACTTTCATAAAATGAGTCAGAAATCGCAGGACAGCCTGACACAAATTCTTATAGCTGGTGGTAAATCAAAGTAATTAACTTTTTGAATAATGTGTGTTGTTGCATTCATAAATGTGTAATATGAGAAAAAAAAACAAAGAAACAAATATGTCGGTGTGCATTTTTCAGCTGTAGGCAACGTTAATTTGACTGACCCAGAAATCATAGGGAATAGACCTAATTTTGAAGCATATTCATAAAAAGTTCATATAAATAGTATCTAACTTTTTCTTATATTCTAACTGTTTGCAGATAATAACAATGTCTATCAAAATTTATCAAATTGGATGGATGTTGCTGTGCAAAATTCTCGGCTAGAAGGCTTTTAAAGGAAATTCCAATCTCTTATCCTAGGAAAGGGAGATAAGAAAAACGGGCAAAATGCCCGCCAAAGCCAAAAACCACCAGCGGACATCCTTAACTAGAGATTAACATACATGTAGATATCAGCGAAAGTTCAAAAGGTTGTCGTGAGACACCGTGACGAAAGCTACTCGCGGCCCATACCTGGACTTGTCCGCCTCCAGCACACGAACAAGGAAGTTGTGAAGCTAGTTCATAACTTTCCACATGGTAATGAGATAATTAAGCCATAATTTAGCTTCCACAGGGCATTAAATGTCAATTAGTGCGGTTAGTATTGTGCTCTGTTAAACCTACTGAGGTAGATCTATATCTACTGAGGAGGTAGGCCTATATCTACTGAGGAGGTAGGCCGATATCTACAGAGGTAGGCCTATATCTACTGAGGTAGGCCTATATCTACTGAGATAGGCCTATATCTCTGTTTTTGTATCACCTCCTCTCAAATTTTATCATTTCTGGAATTTCAATAACAATAATGTGTATACATAATATAATTTATGTCCTGAAAAGATGTCTTGAGATGGGGTCGTTTCCTATTCTTACATATTCGAGGGTCCAGAAGTCTCTACTGTTGTCCGACACAGGAAAATAACATACGGTTGTTAACTGAAATACCTTATATGTCCTACTTCATGCATTAACTTCCAAATGAAGGGACATTAAGAACTAAACTCGTTTGAATTCGTTTTTCTACTGGTCATTTTTAGGAGATCATCAGTCGATGGCCGTCGGAAAACGGCGGTTAATTGGATTTTGTTCACATGGACAGTCCGCATTCAGCATGGCGCTATAATAATCCGAATCTATTGTTCTGTATGGAACGTATTTTTATATATTTTTCACCATAGAATCAGTCAACCCATTCAGATAACAAGAAAAAAACACCAGGGTTGTGGAGTAATCTTTACATGAACTTCACTCAAACGCTAATTGAGAGAATATTCTATTCTATGAGAGATGACAGCTTGACGGTATATGAGAACATAATATTGCTATGTACTATCATATAATAGGATTCAAACTGTCATTATTTTAGCTCAAGCAAAAGCTACTTTGGGTGATTCCGGAGAATGAAGCTTGAAACATGAAGTATATACACAACCTGAGACGGAATTTGGGGTTGGTCTTAACGTCACACTCAAGGTTTTTTCACTCATATAGTGACAGTCAGTTTGGATGGCGGAGGAAGCCGGAGTACCCGGAGAGAACCACCGCCCGTCGAGAAGTAAGTGACAAACTTTCACACATGCTCCAATTGGGCTCTAACCGGTGCCAATTTAGGGGTGTGAGGCTGGCGATCACCAGCGAAACGCCTTTGAAAACTCGGCCACCGAGGGCCCGAGACGGAATTGGTGAAAGTGGAATTGGGGAACACATCACCCCGCAGTCATGACAGTTATCCATAAATAGGGAAATAAGGAGAGGCTAAAATTATACTGTAAGGAATTCTTTATCACCTTTTTTTTTAAATGTTCGGTCTCAGAATTGCATGTATTCCATGTATACGCCAATCAGTTGAATGTGTACGGTGGGTATTTTTGCTCATAGTGGATTTGGGGCTTCAGGCCGAATTTTGGGATATTCAGGTGTTTGTCCGAAAACGAATGATGCAATTTAGTGCCCAGTACATCTGCCTCGGCATACAAAATCGGTATATCTTCGTAATGTGCACCCGCCTCCAACCCCAGCCTCCTTCGCTTTGTTTTATTATGCGAGAGATTAGAAAACTGAACCACTAAATTTGTTAATGTTGTATCGAAAATAGTAAACTTTCAGTGCAGGATTTGCAGTGCTTATCGAAGTTTTAGTACTGTTGAATGCAGAAAAGTTGCCAGTAATTCTCTGTGAAATGTAGTGTCACAAATACACTGTATACTATAATTGCTACATTATCAAAGTGTACAATATAAATATTGTAAATGCGCTCTATAATATACTTGTTAAAGTATCGGTGCACTTATAAGGCATAGTGCATGGATGAAGCAGCCCTTTAGAAAAAGCGTAAATGGGACCGCTCTGTCATACATAGCCACGCCGTCGTGATATGTCTGAAAATAGTCGCAAGTCTATTTATTCACCGAAATAATCGCGCCTTCAGGGGTACTCGACCAAATGCTCGTACTGGGTCTTTATTTTGTTCATTATTCATCAGTACATGCTTATTACAACACATATAAGGGAAGTGGGAAGAGATGCCGATATACTGACTGCGTCACATGACTTCACAGAATAGTCTTCTGGTTAACCTATTCTAAAGCACATACCAAGAATCTAAAGATTCGTGATATGTGTTGTATCTCAGGTACGCTTTTATTGTACCTGTTCATGTGGCAACTTGGATGATATGACCACACGGCCCCTAGCACCGGCATAAGCGGTATTAGATACAAATCTCGAGAGTATGGTGTTCTATTTGGGCCAATTTGATCTCGCGCGTCGACTTTTAAAAGGGCGACGCGCGACGCGAAGCGTTTTGAAACGCGACGTCGCCCTCTCCGTCGCGCGTCGCCTTTTGCAATGTTAAAGAGATAGGCCAAAACTTATGGTGTCTTATTTGGGCCAATTGCCCTATCTCCTAACATTGTAAAAGTCGACGCGCGACGCGCGACGGAGAGGGCGACGTCGCCTTTCAAAACGCGACGTCGCGCGTCGCCCTTTTAAAGGGCGACGCGCGACGCGCGACGGACATTCGCGTCGCGCGTCGCCCTTTTAAAAGGGCGACGGACGACGGACGACGGACATTCGCGTCGCGCGTCGCCCTTTTAAAAGGGCGACGGACGACGGACGACGGACATTCGCGTCGCGCGTCGCCCTTTTGGTTTACAAAAGTGCGCATGTCTGGGGGGAGCATGTATTCCATTTTGTTCACGAGACACAATAAATTATCAATCAAATTATCAATTGAAGTTTGCCACTATAGGTTGTACAAACGTATTATATAAAATTCACAATCTTTGTTAACTTTCTTCTTTTATGTAAAGGTGTATCTTTGTACTTTGATGTGTTGAATTATGGTATATTTCACCGTACTGTATGGTATGCTATTGTTTAGAATTGTATTGTTTTGTAATGTATTGAGTTGTAATATGTTGAATTGTAATATATTGTATTGTAATGTGTGGTATTATTTTGCATTTTATTGTATTGTATCGTATCATATAGTCTTGTTCGGTCTCGTATTGTTTCGTTGTATTGTGATTTGGGGTGTTAATTTCGAACCAAAAAAAATGTTCACATCTGCGATTTCCGAACCTTGTAGCTTCTGACCGGTGTTGGTAATTTGCTGAGAATTTACTGCAACAAAGCAAGAATGGCAAGATATTTAACATACATGGAAACTATGTACCACATACTTTAATTGTTTCGCTGTCAGATATGTTATATTGCTGATTAATTTTCGAACACTGGTACCTGTGTTCCACAAAATCCACACCCCTCCATCGCGAGGACAATACGCATCTATTAGCTTGTCAATGTGTTCATATTTCGTCGGGCTAATACGTAAAATAAATTCAAGTTTCCAATAATGAACCAAAAGCTTATGTAAATAACAGTTTTGCAGGAGTAACAGTTACGACTGGAAAACAGACAAAAACTAATTAACAGCTTGTGTAGCTCAAAGGAAATGTGGGATCTTACTGTTTTCCGGCCGAAAACGAAAGTTACTGTTTTTCGGCCGAAAACGAAAGTTAAATGACCCCACACCTCACCTTCACTTTGACAGCATATCATGCATATAGTCACTTGTTTGAAATGGCAGAAAACAAAGCCTTACTATTAAAAAGGGTTGTATGATTCGAGATAAAATGCAACGTGGCGCGTTTTAACAGGTCTCCAGAATGTAAGATCTCACAGTAACATTGAACTACACAAGCGATTAATTATTTTCCCCCTGTTTTCCAGTCGTTACTGTTAATCCTGCATAATAGTTACTTACATACGCTTTTGTTCATTAGTGGAAACTTGAATTTAATTGACGTATTAGTCCGGCGAAATAGTAACACATTGACATCGATTGAGGGGTGTGGATTTTGTGGAATACAGGTACCAGTGTTCGAAAATTGATCAGCAAAAAAGCATTTCAGACAGCGAAACAAATATATTATGTTGTACATAGTCTCATTGCATTCAAAATATCTTGTCATTTTTGCTATCACCAACACAATTACCAACACCGGTCAGTCAGGAGTTACAAGAATCGAAAATCACAGCTGTGAACATTATAGTCATACATGCTCCCCCCAGACATGCGCACTTTTGTAAACCAAAAGGGCGACGCGCGACGCGAATGTCCGTCGTCCGTCGTCCGTCGCCCTTTTAAAAGGGCGACGCGCGACGCGAATGTCCGTCGCGCGTCGCGCGTCGCCCTTTAAAAGGGCGACGCGCGACGGAAAAGGGCGACGTCGCGTTTTGAAAGGCGACGTCGCCCTCTCCGTCGCGCGTCGCGCGTCGACTTTTACAATGTTAGGAGATAGGGCAATTGGCCCAAATATATGGTGTTCCATTTCGGCCATTTTTGCGTCGCGCGTCGCAGGCGACGGGAAGGGCGACGTCGCCCACGACGTCGCCCGCGACGTCGCCCTTCCCGTCGCCCTTTCCGTCGCGTTCTTATAATGTTAAGAGATACAACGCGACGCGACGTCGCCCTTTTTAAACGCGACGTCGCCCACGACGTCGCCCGCGACGTCGCCCTTCCCGTCGCGCGTCGCGCGTCGCTTTAATCAACACGACGCGATAGGCGACGTCGCCCACGACGTCGTGCACGACGTCGCCCACGACGTCGTGCACGACGTCGCTCGCGACGTCGCCCATCCCGTCGCCCTTCCCGTCGCGTTCTTATAATGTTAAGAGATACAACGCGACGCGACGTCGCCCTTTTTAAACGCGACGTCGCCCACGACGTCGCCCGCGACGTCGCCCGCGACGTCGCCCTTTCCGTCGCGCGTCGCGCGTCGCCTTCCGGTATTTAGGACAAAATCGAGCTGCGCATGCTTAGGGAGCAGCTATTGCGATGTGGATCGTATGGCGAGGCCGTCATTTCATGAATGATCTCTGCCACTATCGATAAAGAAAATGTCAGCGTAAATGAATAATGATTATCCTGCATTATCGTATAGCCTTTAAATGGTGTTAAATATTAGTCCATGCTTGGAATGATGCCTGTTATGAAGTTATCTCTCGGAAAGTCTGCAACTCGCTGTGTTGTACTGTACAAATTATATCAAAAATATACGCAACCCCCACATCCGTACATCGTCTTGAATTTCTTTATTCCCATTGGATTTCGCGTGTATGTGTGTGTGGATTTTCTGTGTGCTTTTATGTGTTTGTGTTTTCAGTTGTTCTTACAGTATACCTCCACATTTACCAGGCCGTTGAAAATATCCTTTTATTTACTGCTGTCCAACACTGTATACCGTTACTTAACCTGTCACGTCCCGACAGATTGTAGTGTAGATCTATAAGCTTTCAATTTAGCGGAGAGAGATAGTCCCATAACTCTCAAAAAGAAAGAAATTTTTTTTTGATGGAATTGAAGTTATTTTGTTCTTTCTATTCTTTCTAAGAACTGACTGAAGAATATTAGTACTTCTGCACTCTTTAAATCGTCCGGCATGTCCACGATCGTTCTAGATGATTGAACTTAAAATTCAGGACGAGTTCTTGGAGTTCGAGTAAGTTGCTCTTAACTGCAAAGATTCTTTCCTCATTTTCAAGAAAAATTTTAAAAAATTCATCCTTGAAACACAATTGTAGTCAAATGGCCTGAATAAAACCTGGAACAAAATCCATGAATTATTTTAAGAGTGCATATCAACGAGATTTAAATTTTTCTTGAAATTGAGGAAAGAAGCCCTGCAGTTACGTAAGGACGTAGACAAGTTTTCAG
Source organism: Hanleya hanleyi (assembly GCA_036873755.1). NCBI lineage: Eukaryota > Metazoa > Mollusca > Polyplacophora > Lepidopleurida > Hanleyidae > Hanleya > Hanleya hanleyi. Next base: position 16 of record JAVTVY010038147.1, on the reverse strand, counting down.
ATTTGGGGCGGGGGGG